>PVJA010011403.1:0-54799 GCA_004027025.1 Myocastor coypus
AGTATAGTGCTCTCTGTGTATTCATATTTGTAGCAACATAATTCACAATAGCTAAGCTCTGGAAACAGACTAACTGGTCATCAACAAATTATTTCAAAGGGACTTTTTTTGGGCTTTTTACTATTTTGTTTTTTGGTACCGGGAATTGAACTCCAGGCCTTGCGCTTGCTAGGCAGGCACTGTACCACTGAGCTACATTCCTGGCCCAATCAACAGATTATTGATAAAGAAATTGTGATATTTGCACAATAGAACATGATACCACCATAAACAAGATGAAATTATGGGATTTTCAGAAAAAAAAAAAAAAATAGGTGAAACTTGAGACCATCATGCAAAGAGAAATAAGCCAAACTCAGGCAGTTAAACACCATGAGACTGGGCGTGGTCTCAGTGGGCACGCCCCTGTAATCCTAGCTCTTGGGAGGCTGCAAAGAGGAGGATCTCTGCAAGTCTGGTCTAGGAGTAAGACCCTAAACACCCTGTAGACCCTTCCAATCCTTCCAATAAAAGAAAGTTACACATCACATTTTCTCTTAGATGAGGAAGCTAAAATATAAGCAAATGAAATGAAAAAGAGATGACAGGAAACTAGGAAGCAGCCTCTTAGGGATGGAGCAAGAGATGGGGCAGTGGCAAAGACATTGATAATGACCAAGGAATGTTACATGCCCAAGGAAACCCGCAGAGGCATTGCTTTGTCTACACTGGCTTCTCGCCATCTTTGAGATCTACGGGAACTCCTCTCACTGAGCAAAGCTTTTTTATTCTTATTTCCACTGCAAGTGACTAGTGTATCTTTCAAGGTAGCCAGCAGTCCTGTGACCCTGGCGTAAAGACCTGAAATGCAGTTCCAACACAATCCCATTTATTTACATCAGATGTTGTGACTTTTACTGTTTATTTTTTCAGATAGATGAGCCATCTCTGTGTTGAATAATGCTTCACCCCCTAAGACTTCATTTGCATTGATTTAAATTTAGCTTCAGATCTCTATCAGAAAGCTGTAATTGTTTTTACAATATTCACTATCAGTGGAGACTAAAGCACTCCAGTGTTTTACCTTTTTAGAATAGTGCTTGAGGTATCATTCATTAGTTTATACTTTATGTTTGCATACCTACTTCTAGACTGCAAACTGCGAAAGCAGAGACCTGTTACATTATCCTATCGTTCCAGTGCAGAAATACATTTTTTATTAAAAGTATTTAGCGAAGAAAAGAGAATAAGATTACTTAGCAGATAGTCTACAAGTATGAAATGAAATATTCCTGTTTTCCGTATATCTTCATCTTTACTTCTTAAGGTACCGAATCTTTAATTCACTAAAGAGTATCTATGGGAAACTGGCCTTGACAATTGCAGCAACAAGCACCAATTCCCTCCCTGTTCTAGACCCTATGCTAACTATGTGTGCTCATACACTGAAATATTTTATCTTCATAACAACTCGCTAGATACTTTTACCACCATTGCACACAAGTAAGAACCAATCCCTGTAGGTATTGCAGCCCATGTCACGATGTAGCTGACAAAAGACAGATGCAGGATTTCAACCCACATGCTTCCCTCTTCAGAGCTTAAGCTTGTAAGCACCACACTCTACCAAAGGCGGCATTCCCAGAATCACAAGGGAAAAGAGAGAAATATATGAATCTAGTGAAGTGGTAGAGACTGGAAAGGTAGCTTAGAAAGAGTGGCCATGACTAGAACACAAAGTTTTGGGTTGGGTAGAAGTTAATTCAACAATGTGGAATGACTTTTCCTTGATAAGAAAGCCGCACCTGAAAAGTCACCCATTACCTTTCTCAAGAGGCATTTAATCACTAATATTTGTTTATCTCTTGGGAATAATTATGTCATTTTGTAATTGTACAAAGGGGAATAATGAGCTTTTTACAAAACTTAAATCTATGACTATGTCATGCAAATATTGCATTTTTAAAACAGATTTAAAATGTGGTTATTATCTTCCCAGGAAATAGCAATATATGCTATATTTAGAAGAATGTGTTAAAAGTACTTAGGCCAATTAAAGTTGGAGAGTTTATCTGAGCAAAATAAAACCAATTTACTAATCAAGCTGTTCCCACAACCGGAGCACAGTCTGAGAACTCCAGTGAGCAACTTGATTAAAGAGCTTTAGAGAAAGACAGCAGGTGTGAGGCACAGAAAGCAATTTAACCGGCTACAGGCTAGTCTGTTGCCCAACCAGTTTGTTATAGATTAGTTAATTGTTTGCAGCCTAATCAATTTATTGGATTCAGGGCTTTCTGCAACCAGCTTAAGTTTACTAAACTTAACACTCCATGGCTGGGTCTATCGGGCCCAGTCCAAATCCATAGCCTCCTACAAAATTTCTGTAACAAATATACGTTCTACAGATTAATCAGAGGGGGTTAACAAAAAAAAAAAAAAAATCAGATCTACATATCTTAAGAACAAATGAGAAAACAAACAGAATATGGGAAATGAAAACGTAGATTTGCTAAACTCTCATAAAAATATGTACAGAAAATAGCAGCAAAGCAAATAAAGTAAGTAGGAGAGGGTAAAAATAGGGGGTGGACCGGGCAAGCATGGCTGAGTAACAACTGGTGTGGCCTGAAGGAACCTAGCCTGCGTTTCTGAAGCTGGCTGTGGGTCCTGATTCAAGTCAGTGAGAAGGTGATGATATTAAATTGAATTAAACTATCAGTTTAGATTTCAAGCAGAGAAGCCAGTGAGACCTCGCCATACTTCAATAGCTGTCTGAAGTGAGGGGGCGGGGGCTTCCATTTCTTTAAAATAAATAATTGTATTTATTATTTATGGACCACCATAGCATTGATCATTCAGACTCATTCCTTTCGAATGAAGATACTTAGCTTCCCTGTGGGACTCCTACTACTCTGGTGATTTGGGGAAGGCATGCTTTGCATACTGTTTTACTTCAGCTCCAGTCGTTTTACTGCGGTTGAGGACCTGTGATTAAGATCCAGAAGCAGCTACAAGAGCCAGAAGGGGGCACAGCTAAGCAGGGTTACAGAAATGAGGGCTACAGTTCAACCTTCCAGAGCAGGTGAGGCACAGTTAGGCTGGGCTGGCAACATTCATCTTTAATCTACTGCTAAGAATCAAGTTGCCCACAGATGTTAGGATCCAGTGAAACCGAAAGACGTTCTCATTGATTGCTCTTTGGAACAGAGAAGGAACGGACCAGTGCAGGCTTAGTGGCAGTTTGTACGAGAGGAATGAATTTCCCAAGGGCTGAGCAGGAAGCTAGCAGAGAAAGATGCTATTTGAACAGATTCTAGAAAAGAGTGAATATTGGAATCAATACCTGTCACTTCTGTTCAGCCCGTGATCTAACTGGAGTCATCATTAAGATCTAGAAATAGGATAAATGGAAATGTGTTTACGATGCAGGCACTTGTAAAACAGGACAGGGACATAGTCGTATTTTGGCAGCAGACTTCTCATTGTTGGTCCTCACTGTCAAAGCTCATCATGAGCAGTAACACAAAGGCGTCCTGATTACTCTACTTGTTAGACACTAGATCAGCATGGGTGGATTGGGCTCAGAAGGAATTCGTTGGCCAATGCTGAAGTGTAGCCCAGCTTTGGCTCTAAGGAGATGATGGCTTTGAGTCCACACTCAAAGAGACAAATAACACAAGGATGATTCTCACAAGGAGATGCATTCTACCAACCCAGAGGCTGTGCCAGCTTTGGGGCTGAGTCAGAGAAAAAAATTCAAACCCCATATCATACTCTGAAAGTTATATCAATAAGTTAGATAATCATTCATGTATATAATCTATTTTTGTTTTGTGCCTCTATTAGAGTTGAGTGATAATCCCTATTGAAAAATATTAACCCATACTTGATGAATCTGAAGTAAAATTGATCATTATTTACATAAAAGTCAAGAACAATGTTACAGAGAAGAATTTTTTTTGAAGAGTACCGAGGTGTACAGTGATGTGATAAAATCAATCTTCAAGAAGACGTACTGCAGCAGCAGTGTGCAGGATCAACTACGACCAAGGCAGAATGCTGAGCATTTCAGGCTGTTGGAATAATTTAAAATGTAAGAGAATGATTGCTCATGTTTGAAGATAATAGTAGAAAGGGGAAAATATAGTTTTTCAAACATGAATGTAGGCAGAAAGAGAAAGGATGACTTCATGTCTTCAGGAGAGCCACTGGAAAAGGATTAGAGCTCTAGGAAACGCTCAATAAGGTGGACAGAGATGGCTGAGAAGCCACACCATGGGACAATTCAGTGCTAGAATTCCAGGGCTCCAGTAGAATATCCATTCTGTGGCCAACTAGAGATGCAGTAATGGAGGGTGGCTGGAGCCAAAGCCTTAAAAGGATAGCCAGATTGAAGCTCTGTACCTGTACCTACATGAGGTGAAAAGAACCAAGAGACCATAAAAATAGTACAGACATTACTCATCTAATGACTGAGGTACATTCCCATGACAGTCCTTCAATGAACCGGTCGCTGAATGAGGAATTCTACATGGCATACACATTACTATATTCAGAACAACAACAAAAAAAAGGTCAAAGAAAACTCCAACTTGACGACTTGATTTTTCATATAACTCACATGCAGTCCTATAATTTACAAAAAGACATAAAACTACAGTGCTATAAAATTCAATCAACGAAAAAGATGTGCTGTTAGTCTGAAGAAAGTGCCTTCACTGTAACGCTGAACAGTCCCCAGATAGGTTGGTCTTAAATGAGAAGTATCTGTAATTACAACTCCCACTGCATGTTGAATGACACTATGTTCTAGCCATTGTACTAGAAGTTTTGCCAATTTTATCCCTAGACACTGAGACAGATTAAACTGTTCACAATACAGATAGGAATTCGCCTAATGTTTCCCAGGAAGAACCACAATTGATTTAAAGTCTCTTATCTCCCAATCAAGTGCTCTTCCCACTGCCAGTTTCCTTGCAGTGATATATGGAGGGATTGTCTCTTGGTCACAGAGCATGTGGGAAATATAAAAGCATGACAATAAGGCATTGCACATAGGAGAGAATAGGAATATGAGGATGTAAACATGGGCTAAGACCAACATGGCACAGTCCTGGCATAGAAAGAAGCCAAGAAATTTGCAGTGTTCTTCTAGTATGATGGAATTAAGGTTTTAAAAAACTGGTTCCTCCTTGTTCTCAACCTGACCACCAGGACAGAACTCTGAAACCTACTCATAAGTGAAATGAGTCAGACCTGCATGCATAAACATCATATTGTCTTGCTTGTGTAAGAACCTGAAAGAGTAAGAAAAGCCCAAAAGGTACAATAGACTCCGTGAAAAGGGAAGAATCTATTCAAAAGGAAGGAACAGCTGGGAGGAGGGAAAGGACAAAGGAAAGAAAGAAAAAAAGGGAAAGATGTATTTATGTATACGTACAGGATAGCTTGGGCAATTGTACTGCTAATTTCTGCTTGTCTACCGAAAGAAGCAGCTAATGTTTAATATTTTTCTTCTCTTTAATTTCTTATCTCTTTTTTTAAACCATTTTGCATATTTCTATCCGGTACTCTGAACTAATTTGAAGACAACATTATGCCATTGTCAAATTCCTATTATTTTCTAATGAAATTCAGTATCATTTCTAATGCTTCTTTTATTTTTTTGCTCTTTTCTATTCTCTTTAAAAACTGAAACATAATTTATCTCTCTCATTATTGCAAAGGTAAAGGACATCCAGACAATTTAGAGACAAACAGGAATGCTGGTAGGGAGTTGGGCAAACTCAGACGCTTTACAGCTTTGTTAATAAATTCCTAGGATGCTGTACACACCCACACTGCTATAATCTCCCAGGGTCCTTCCAGCTTCTCTTGGCACTGTATATTGCAAAGTGAAATGCAAAAATCCTCCTTGTTCCTGGTGTTGGTGATAACAGTGATGCATTAGTTTTAAAGTCAAATGATAAAAACTTTTAAATCAATTCTATTTAACAAGGATTTACTTACCAGTTAATAGCACCTTTTGTAGGCACCAGGATACAGAGATGAAGTAATTAATTCTTACGTTCAAGAAAATCACTGTCTTCACACAGGCAGCTATCAAGTCACCATGTAATGAAGCCTGTCAAAGAGGCATGAACTAGGTGCTCTGAAATATGAAGAAAAGAGTGAAAATCATAGCCCAAAATTGCCAAACAAGAAACAGAAAGATGAGGAAAAGTTTCTGGACAGATCAAAGACACCTGAATAACTGACAAAACTAGAACCCTCCTTGTGGAAGTGGAGATCACTGCTTACTGGGGCATAAAAGAATCTGAAAGATATATAGCTTCCTCCATCTTAATAATGAAGACAGTCTCACTAGCTGGACGGATAAATAGCAGAAGCCCAGAAGAAAGGAATATGTCGCATTAGAGGATGAACAGAGTCATAATTCTAGGATTCTTCCTGGCTATGAGAGGCCAAGCCTGCCAGAAACGTTGCAAAGGCCCAGGCAGGGTCTCCAGATAAAGTACATAAGGCCCTCCCAGCCTCAGAGGTCAAGTCCACATGACAAATAGTTTTGGCCATTCCAAAAAGAATCTGAAAAGACCTGGTGAGCGCCTATCTGGTATCACAGCCCACTGCCCAGGTAATAGGTGTAGACCACAAGATTAATGTAAAATAAGCTATAACATATTACAAGACATTTGTAATTTTTAAAAAATTATTACCATGAATTCAATGAATATCTTCTAAATGATGAGGATACATTTTTTATGCTACTTTAGCTGTTTCACTTCCACTTTTGGCAGGACCACAGGCCACATTACCCTCACAATCACCACCATTATCATGCTAGCTGTCATCTATGGCGAACTTTTCACACACTTGGGGCAATGCTGGCAACTGGAGTTTGCTAACACAATGCACTATTGGGCCCCCTTTACAGATGAGTCAAGTCAACTCCACAATGATGACAATCTTCCCACAAATCATCTGTGTGATAAACACATATGCAATAAGTGATAAACATAGTGGAGGCAATAAAGCCCAAGTTCTATCTGGTATCAAAATAGCTCGAATCAAAATAAATCTTTTTAAAAAAATAAATCATTATAACCTCCTAGCAGAAAAGTTTAACCATGAGGCATAAAATGTAAAGCTAGATTAGTATGCTGAGCTATAAAAGGCTTAAATCAACAGTGTTACGGTTTATGTCTAGTTGTTCCCCTAAAGCCTCATAAGTCATGGAGCGGGTACTTCTAGAGTTTGAGACTTGATCCATGATCCACTGGGATTATGTGTTTTAATACTGATGAGATTATAGTCTAAGTACTGCTGGGAATTATGGGTGTGGCCTGAGGCGGATAGGCTAAGGAAGAGAACCTGATGTGATTTAAAGAGAGACAGAGAGACAGACTAGCGCTGTTGCTCTCTGCTCCCTTGGTTGCTCCGTTGCCTCTGTTGCCGTCGTTGCTGTTCCGCTGCCACGAACTGGATGCTCTCTGCTCTCTTCCACTCAGGCTTGGGCCAGCCAAGTATGGACTGAAAACTCCAGTAACTGAGCTAATAAGCCTTTCCTTCCTTCATTTTGGGTGTCAGATATTTGTCCCAGCAACAAGTGAAAAGTAACTAAGACAAACAGCTTCCAACATTGCCAACTTTGCCAAAAACCCACTGCGATTACAGAACGTTGTATTATGCATATAACTACTTTCTCCTAGTTCAATGAGAAGAAATTTTTCGTACCAATAATGATTAGAAAAGTTATCGCATCTATACCCTGTGCTCTATAACTACTAGGAGGACAACAATATGCATTGTGTCAAATGTTGGGAATGTACTACTAACATGTTTTGAAACTGTCACATTGTTATTTCTAATTAAAAGTAATATAAAATTAAAAAATAAATCATTGTAAGAAAAAATTCCTCAATTAAATAACAAAAATCAGGTTCTGTGAGTGAGTGAAATAGTTGAGAGATTTTTAAAGGTTTTAATTAAATTATATATACAGAAAAGTACACTGTTGAATTTTCACAGGTGATGGCCAGTTTTTCATTTTGTTCAGATGTATGAAAGTCCTGTGGCTATAGCACACACAAATTATGTTTTCTTTGTGTATGATCTTCTTTTGAAATGAGCACACCAAATCCTAGTCTTGTAACTTGTGTCTTACCTACTTTCTGAACTTCACTTGCTAAAATTTCAAAGCAGTTAGTGCGTACAATGAAGCCCATCACCAAGAACTTCTAGACTGACTAAGACACATTTTTACTCCATTGTGCTCCGGTACTCTTTCCCAGAGGAATATCTCAACTCTTTCTACTGTTTCCTGAGGAAACTCAATTCCCTCGGGTTCAACTCTAAGTTCTTTAGAACTGATCTTGTGGCATCTCGGTAGCTTCACTTATTCTTATCACACGAAACCACAGAAGTAGCAAGGACGTTAACGTTTGACTAGCAACGAAGCTGGCGACCTTCCACTTTTTAACTGTTCCTATCTGTCAGGGACTATGCATCATTCTACTATGCCCCCAGTTGCTAAATCTGCCCCTTCTCCTAGGGGTGCCCGCTGCTGCCTGATCACCAGCAATGGCTCTGTCACTCTTCATTTCCATCCTAATTAAGAAGACATCAAGAGCCTTGTGCAGGTACAGGTACCTGAAGGAGTGTGTTATCTGTCATACTATCCTCCCGACTTTAATGATGCCTTTGAACGTGGGTGGTGTAGACATGCTGAAAGAATTCTCACACCACGGAGCTACTAGTAGAAAACAGAGTATTAGCATGCAAGCAGCTGCTAATGGGAGCCTGTAGACGGAGAACTTGTTGTAAAGAGCTGTTATCAGTCCTCTGAGGAATTCATACTCATAAACATCTTAACTACCTACCTTATTTTTATTCTAAAATGCACAATTCATTATTCCTAAGTTCCCTTCAATTATAGAGAGAGTTCATTAGGATAAGAAAGATTTATCACCAGTTCTATAAAAATCCTTCTGGAATCTCATGATACTCTCCAGTAAGAATCACATCGTGAATGTTTTAAAGCCTTCCCAAATATGTGACTGCTATTGGTATCCCTAGTATTGCATTAAAAGCGAATTGTAAAAGCATAGTTTTGAGTACCAGAGCTACATAGTAGGAACTTTCCACTTGACACAACACTTTCAAAAAGCACTGGGTTTAGAGTACTGCGGTGTTCTACACCCCTATCCAGAGGCAATTGATACAGGCTCTTGCTTTGGATGCATGGCCAACAGGGAAAAGAAAATGACCAACAGTCACTCTTAAATTATTACTTTAGCAGGAGGCCTTTAATTCTGTCTTAGTTACTTTTCTCTTGTTTCTGGGACAAATACCTGACACACAAGCTTAGAGGAGGAAAGGTTTATTTAGCTCACAGTTACTGGAGATTTCATAATTTAAAGCAGCCTAAATTATGGAGCAAGACCTCGAGACTCTAAGCCGCCGTGTGCAGGATGATTCACTTCATACTCTGAGAGACCGCCGCCTGCTGGGGGTGGGTAGGGGATGCTCTGAGAGCACCTGCTGTCAGTTTAACCTGTTGTGCCTCTCTTGACCACGGCTCTCAAGCCCTGCCCTGGTCCTTTGGCCCCGCCCCTGGAGCCAAGCTCTTGACAGCCCCATGATTTACATGAGGCTTTGTGGGGGACAACTAAATACAAACCATAACATCTTCAAAGTAGCCAAACTTCTGCTCGGCACGGTAGTTCACGTTTGTAATCCGAGCACACATGGGAAGTAAGGCAGGACAATCATTGCAAATTTGAGGCCTGTGTAGCCTACCCAGTGAGTTCATGACCAACCTGTAATTCAAATGGAACCGTGTCTCAAATCAGCAAATAGGCCAGTGAGATAGCTCAGTGGTCTATAAAGTGCCTGCTTACACAAGCTTAGACAAGTGCAGGGACCGCAGTTCAATTCCTGGCACCACATGCTGCACAAGCCCTGCCCTCAGAGTTGGCTGAGCGGGCCAGCAAAGAAAAGAAAAGTTTCAAACAAGCAAGTAGCAAAGTAGCCAGCCTTCATCAGCTCTGGGTTACTATTGTTCATATTTCCTTTCAAGTAGGGGATGAACTTGAAAAGCATCTGATAAAGATACGGCTCTTGAGCAGACTTCCATCAGCATTGAGCCTGTTCTCT
This sequence comes from Myocastor coypus, assembly GCA_004027025.1. Lineage (NCBI taxonomy): Eukaryota > Metazoa > Chordata > Mammalia > Rodentia > Myocastoridae > Myocastor > Myocastor coypus. The sequence goes on from PVJA010011403.1 coordinate 10,135, forward strand.
AAGAGGAGAGACCGGCTAATTAATGAAACGATATTATAAATAGAAACTCAGACAATTCTGTTCTATTTCATCATTTCAGTAGTCTCCTCCTCCACTCCCACAGAAAGATGAACTATTTTTACTAATTTTCATAAGTACCGAGCTATGTAATCAGGAAATAATTGAGTTACAGCTCTTCATCAGTAATGGGGATGGAGTCCCTTAATGAACAGCTTCCCTTTAATTCAGTGAGGAGATAACTATTATTATGGAAATGTTTGTTGATATAAAATTGTATAAAAAGCAAAAAAAGCTATTTTTATCAAAGATAAAATTTTCAATAAAGAATGGCTGATTATTTGTCCATTTTATTTTGTTTTGGTTTTTAAGACAGAGTCTTAATAAAGTATAAAGGAACCTAGAATGACTCATATCCACTATCATTTTCAGGTCATTCACGTTTGTGTGGCAGTAGATAACTAGATTTATAAATATTCATATAGATGTTAACCAATACAAATGACTTTTTAAATGCTAATGGAAGATGTAATCACTTACTGTGAATGAGTAGAATGATATTTATCCTTTATAACAAATATAATATGTCTAATCTCAACTGATTGGAAGACACTACGTATTACCACAAATAGTGTGCAACTCACATTACTTTTTTAAGTGAAATTCTGTATCACTTGTAAGTTTTTTCTGCTTTAATTCTAATTTGTACTCTTTGAAACATAAAACAATTAAAATATGTCTAGTCACATGAATTTCCCTTTAGAGTAAAAGTATACTTTGACTCAGGAATAATTAATCCAGTATGAGCAAAATTGAGCTGTGTGTAAGAAAAGCTGCTGAAGTTCAAAAAATATTGAGGTTGAGGTAAGCAAAACTATCAAATAATACATGAAGAAAAAAAATAAGTCTATTCTTGTGTTTCTCCATAGGACCTAATGCCAAAAATCAGGAAGTCAGGGCTGGCGAGATAGCTCAGTGGACTAAAGTGCCCACTTCAGAAAATTTAGACAAGCTCAGGGACTGTGTCTTGATCCCCAGCACCACATGCCATGCCAGCCATGCCCATAGTGTGGGCTGTACTGGCTGCAGAGCCAGGGCATATTGGCACACACTTGCACTCCCGGCGCTGGAAAGCCTCAAAACAGGAAGATCACTACGAGTCCAAGCTATGTAGTGAGACTCTCTAACAACTAAATACATTTTTAAAACTCAGTAAGTCAATAATTGTAAAATTTTCAAAGAAAGGTTGTGAACCAAGGAACTTACGTGCAGCGGAATCATCCCTCAGAATTTTACAAAGGCTCGGTCAATCCATGTAAAATATGCAAAAAAGCAGAAAATACCGTTGCCACATCCCCATAACAAATTTCAGCCAATGAGAGCTTGAAGAAGAGAGCAAGAAAATTGAATACATTTAATTGTGAAGCTAAGAAAAGAATATTTCACTGTGCTATGACTAAGGTGGTAAGTGAGACTAATTCCCTCATTGGCTTACGTTTCCTGTCTAGAACGAGGAGCTGAAGAGTCACCAGACAAATAACGTCAACTTAAATGTATGCTCAGCAGCTGAAAGGAAAACCCTAAAAGCTAATGCTACTGGCCAGAATGAGTTGATGAGGGAGAAAGAAAAAAGGGCGTGCTGGTTTCATTTTTGCCTATAATTGGAGGTTACTGAACATAGTCTTAAAATGAAAAAGTTGAAGACATTATACAGTATAATTTAAAGGTAACTAAAGGAAAAGTGCAAAGTTTTTATCATAAGAAAAGCTGTACAGAAGCAAGCTGAATGAAAATAGTTCAGAAAATGTAAGATTTAAAAAATACAAAATGAAAAACGAATTTACATGATAAACTCAAGACCAACATCTGTCATATCAATAGATCTAAATATCCTGCATGAGGTTAGAAGACAAAAGCCAAAGGAGGACTCTTTTTTTGAATGAAGTGACTGAGAAAGTAAAAGTAAAAATGTACGCTGCATTAAAACAAGCAAAAGAAAGCTGAGCTTATAATTTTAACACTTGTAAAGTGAAATTTATAACAAAAAAACATTGAATATGGTGAAAAAGCTTACTTCATTATAGCAAAATGTCAAATTCACAATGTGAGTACAATTGCTAAAGTGTTTATGCACCAAATAGCAGCGTTATAAATGCTGCAGAAATTATAGTTACTGCATAGTAAGAGATATGGGTCTAGTTATAGTCTTTAATATTTGAAAAGCCAGCTGTTTTAAGCACTGTTTATTAAAGAACTATCTTTTTTCCAGTGAAGATATTTGGTGCCTTTGTCAAAAAAAAAAAAAAAAAAAAGACACTGAGTGTGTTTGAAATTCTTTCTGCAACTTCTAGTCTGTTCTGCTGATCCCCATGTTTGCTTTGGTGCCAATACCATGCTGTTATTATCACTGTGTGTCCAAGTCAGAGCTTGTTGTAACCCTGCCTTGCCTCCGCTGATCAGAACTGGTTTTTGCTATTCTAGGTCTTCTGTTTCCAAATGAATTTTAGGACTGTATTATCTACTTCTGTGAGGTATACAAGTGGTATTTTACTTGGAACTGCATTAAATCTGTGTAGCAATTTTCTGAGTGTGCGCATTTTTTGGTATCTGGATAACACTTGCTTCCCTGAATGACTTTCAGAGTACTTTTCCCCTTTCGACTTCATTAAAGTTTTTGATAAGTAAGGGCATTAGATCTTCTCTAAACTTTTTGTAGAATTAAGTAGTGATTCCATCAGGACCTGAGTTTGTCTTTGTTAGTAAGATTTTAGGAGAGATGACTCAGTGGCATAATTGCCTATCTGGTAAGTGCAAGGTCTTGAGCTCAATCCCTGGTACCAAAAACAAAACAAAAAATTAAAAAGTAAGATTTTAATTACATTTTCAATTTTGTTGACTGATATTGGGTTATTTAGAACTTTTACATCCTCTTTTTTTCAGCTTCAGTAATTCATATGCATCTAGGAATCTGACCATTTCTCTGTTTTCTATCTTACTAGAACAAAGGTTCTCAAACTATGTATTGATGATCTTCTGAATTTCCTCATGATCCACTGGGGTTTTTGTTTGTTTGTTCGTTTGTTTCTGTTTTGTTTTAAATGTCATAAAATAACTTTTATACAGGATTAGTGGATTTGTTTACATATAAAAAACAGAAGGGGGACCGGGGAGATAGCTCCATGGCATAAGCGCCTGCCTGGCAAGTGCAAAGTCGTGAGTTTGAACCCTGGTTCTGAAACACAAAAAAAGAAGAAGAGGCCTCATTACATTTAGATTTCACACAAATTAGACAGATTGACTTTTTAAAACTATTCAGTTTCATACACACACACACACACACACACACACACACACACACACACACACATACACACATATACACACACACTCATACCCTGAACTGCTTCCACTATAAATTTAGCCATATTTAAACCATTTTTCAATTAATGGCTATGTAGTTTTTGTGTGGTTTTTGTTTGTTTATCTTTTGTGTAGCCCTGGCAGTGTAGCTCTGTAGACATAAGGAGTTGTTATTATTTATTTATTTGTTCTTTATTTATTGTCTTTTTGTGACAGGGTCTCATTATGCAGTTCAGGCTGGCCTTGAGCTAAGTTTTGTAGCCCAGGCTGGTCTCAAACTCACATCCATCCTCCTGCCTCAGCCTCCCAAGTGCTGGGATTACAGGCATGTGCCACCAAGCCTGGTTTGTAGTTGTGTTTTTTTGTTTTGTGCAAATATTTGCTGTTTTTATGGTAGTCTGAGTATATTTGTGTGTGTGTGTGTGTGTGTGTGTCTTTGAGACAGGGTTTCACTATGCAGTTCAGGCTGGCCTTGAGCTCACTTTTGTAGCTCAGGCTGGTATTGAACTCACACTGATCCTCCAGTCTCAGCCTCCCAAGTGCTGGGATTACGGGCGTGCCCTGCCACTCTTGGCCATTGGAAGCAGTTCAGTGAAAGGAAAAAGTGAGGAAGAGGCAAAGGGTGGGGGGATGGGTGAAGGATGAAAGGAGGAAGGGAAAGAGGGAGGGAGGAAAGAGGAATGTCAGAAAGCAGTTTTAAGGAAAGTGTGTGAGGGACGAACACATATTAGTTTAGGTATTCATATCCACAGAGTATATCTGGAAAGAAATTATAGCCAAAGGGTGTGCTGAACATTTTTAGAAAGTCTATTTTTGAGCTTAAAGTTGGATTTGGTCGGTGCTTAGCTAATCCAATGTATCTTAAATGATCATTAAGCCCAAAGTAATCATTGCCATAAAATTTCCATCTAAATTTACATAGAACCCATATATTCGCTTTGTGCAGTCCAATTTCCCAAAAATAGCAATTATTATGATGCAAGCACCACAAACCCAGTGTCCTCAATTTTGAGTTTATTGTAAAAATAAAGAATTCCACTGTGTTAAATAGGATGACTATGCCCCAAACTCAACTGCATGTGATTTTGCTTTAACAATCTGTCTGTCTTAGATATGATAATCAGATAGTATATATTAATTCCTTCAGACTGAAAATGTTTCAACTACCCTGTTAGATATCCAGGGATAAGTCAAAAGGTAAAAAGAATAAAGGTTTATATTGCTTTATTTATTTCACAAGAGAAACAAACTATATTCACTCATATTTGAGACACTTTAAGAGAATAAGAACTGATAAATAGTAAATAATCAAACAAAAAAGGATAAAAAGAACTAATCATATCTGACAACATAATCTTTTCCATTTTTTCTAAAAGTGTTAGAAAAAAGTCACCCTGTGTTGACTCTCAATTTGCTCTATAGATTCAAATCTCCTCTTGTCAGTCCCTGAATGGTTCAAATTTCTCAGATTTGAAGGCTTTTTGACCTTTATGCAATGTGGATATTGCCTGCACACACAATCTATTGTATACATCTCTTTCCCAATTAAATCTGTAATGAATTTTAACTAAACTGATAACCTCCAATTCAAGGAGTGCTCGGCACTACATCTCAAGAACATGGTCCAAGTGGTATCTGCACAATTATCCTGATTTAAAGTTTTTCTTTCCGAAAAGCTACTTCAACTTCTCACCATATAAACTGATACCAATGTCTTTATTGAACTATTTACCTATCTACACTGAGTCATTACTTCATATAAAAGGGCTTTGGTGAAATAAGATCGCAGTTTCTTAAACCTCGCCCTTTAATTAGTATAAGCTCCTTGAAGACTGATGGTGTGACTTCACAGCAGAGAATAGAAAGGATCTAGAAAACAGTGCTAAAATGAAACATTCCTTCCAAGTGTTTCAGGCAACTCCAATGCCTTGAAATGCTTGCCAACTCCCTGGGAAGATCAATAGAGCAACTACTGGGCATATAACAAACACAGAGGCATCCACCGGAAAATCCCGTTAATGAAACTCCACAATGGGCCATAACCTGGCATGATAAGCGTGTCCTTATGGAAGACTGCATTCCCTTTATCTGCGCCTCTAACTCCAATAGTTGGCCCGGTAAGCAATTAGAGCTACAAAAACTAGCACTCCCAAACTGATTAGATTTCTTCACATAAATAAGACTAGTTTATTACCTAGTTCTTACATTTTGGAATTACCAGACTCCCAATGTTATATGAAAGCATTTTAGAGTTATATTGAATAATAAGCCTATTCTTCCAGCAAATTCAACTGAAATCAGCAAAGGTTTAGATTGGCTTTGGGGAAGAAGCACTTTCTCTTTTACTGACCAAAGCATTTATCCAAGTCTTTTGATTTGCTTCATTACATTTAATGCTCATATATCATGCTTTTAAGAGGAAAAACATGCTGAGATTTTACAGGATTTTCCTAATAAATCCATCAATAGGGCAGGATACACTGCAGCTACTTTGGAATTCTGTACTAGGTTAGAATTTCTTTTTCTACAGCAAATTATTTATCTTACTAACAACTTATCAAAGCAAATATCTCCAGTGATACAGTATCATTAATTATTTTTCACAACTGAAATTCCCTAGCTCCCTAAGGCAGAATTAATAACCTTTTATTTATATGTATATCATAGCACTTCTCAGGTTTCTAATAGACGCTACTAGTGACGGATCTTCCACTCCCTCCAGTTTGGCACCTCCTCCCCAGCATGGAAACCCAGTCTTATTCACTCCTAAATAGGTCCCAGTGACTTTCACAGTGCCTCTTACATGATAGCTGAACTTTGTATTTCCCTCCCTCTCTTCCACTTAATCTTTGTAGTAGCCCTGGGATAGGAGCCCACAGGGTGAGGGGACAAGAGTGGAGAATTTAAAGCCATTTCTTCTGAGCCCCTCCTGGTCCCACAGTCTCAGTTCTCTTTTTCTCTGTAACTCTATTGGTATTTTTGGCTCCTAGATGTACAACTAATGTTCTTCTGAACGTGATAGTTACTGCACAGGATAGCAGCTGAAATCCAGGGCTACCAAGGGACATCCAGGGTCCCTGGTGGTATCATGTTCTCACACTGCCTGCTACACAGCACTCCTTTGTTTCTGTAATACAGCCTCTCTTCTCTCCCTTCCTCTGATCCTACTCAGAAATCTTTTTTTTAAAAATATATTTCTTGGGGCCAGGGAGATAGCTCCGTGGCATAAGTGCCTTCTTGGCAAGTGCAAGGTCCTGAGTTTGAGCCCCGGTCCCCCCCGCCAAAATAAATAAATAAATAAATAAATAAAATATATTTCTTTTTTTTAAAGAGAGTACAAATTAGAATTCCTTCACTCTGCCTCCTCCATTTCCTCTGCTCTCATTCAGGAGTATGCAGGAGCCTTCGGTGCTCCTCAGTAGGGCCAGGAAATGCTCCGCAGCAGGTCATCGCTCTTTTTCAGCACAAAATCACTCATTGTTTTATTACAACTGTTACTGTAACCTCAAAATCCTATGACAGAGCCAGAGATAGGCACTACCAATTAAGAATGGACAAAGAAGATTAACTTTATCTGCGATCTCTGAGAAATTTTCTTAGTTTCTTGAAAGTAGCAATCATTTATTTTATATTAGCATTGAACTTACCAAAAAAAAAAAAAAAAAAAAAAAGGTGTCCCTTTCTTTCTTAGCCCCTCCCTCATTTTAGGGTCTTCTTGGGCACAGATCAAGAGATAGCACCATTGCCCCTAAGAGTGATATGGTGCAAGAGCAACGTCGTACTAACCAATCCACAAGAGAGACTGACAACAATATGCTGTGAATTTGCCCAATTTGTTCTATGCTTTGATCTAGCAAGTTATTATTCTGATACCCTCAATGTAATCACCAGAGCTTGGAAAGTTTATTTAGTTCACCCAACAATTAATTGAACTCAAGGGCAAGTTAATTAATTATAAGCTTAGCAGTATACGACTCACTGGACATATAAAAATAACTAATGGTCACTGGCCTCAAACAATGGAGACTAGCTTCTAGCCTGATACTTCATTTGTGCTTCAGTAAAACCAACTAATAACACCTATGTCAGTCTTCCCATAGTTAAAAAAAAATAGAAACTTGCATTCTAAATAGAACCTAGTTAAATCAGAAGATCTTAGGTTGCCAAAAGGCTCTGCTCATCATAGATGTTTATGGGGGGAGAGACTCCCTAAAATTTCTTCTTACATTTGAAAGGATATCAGCATCCACTATTTAGATTTGAATAATTAAATATGAAATGCTGCTATCCCCAAGGAGTTGGGGAATCGATGAATTCTGTGCGCAGTGCATAATATTAGTGACAATAGCTCAAATCGAGTGAGGAGAAAATGGTATACTAAAGCAATATAACTGTGCACAGATATGAGACTATGCCAGGCGAGCATGAACTTTCTGTAAGGATTATTTCAGGATGATTTGTGATAAACAGAAACTGTGACACTGACATATGCATGAAGGGAGTAACAACTTGTTACCTGTGCTAAAAAGAGCTGTTTCCCCGGAGAAGGAGGCAGTCTGAGAACAGGCCAGCAGCAGGGCAAGGATAACAGACCAGAATGGCGTGCGTGTCACTGAACCACGAATTGAGTCACTATCTGCCACCAGGATGGTTTCCTCTCCTTTGCCACTCAAATCCAGCCAATTTTTAGTTTTGTTTGTTCCCTTCCTTGGGTTGTGTATATTTGTGTATGGACTTCAAGAAAGACTCTCACTTTTTAAAGTGTCTGAGTAAATATATGCAGTGTATCAGGTGTATATTTTTTAAATTTAATACATCCAAATATGAAGTGGAGAAGTGGAGAATTTCCCTCCAAACTACCCCCAGATAACTCAAGAACTGCTCTGCTTTCCAGTTGCTGCTGCTCACTCATCTTTGAGTTTGCCACATCCTTCCATCACCAAAGTGAAGCGGATCCACATGACAAAGAAACGCTGGAGTGTTTCGCTCCCAGTGGGGCCCACGGGCTGCCCTCCTCAGCGTCTACCTGAGAAACACTCCAACGCACATTCCTGTGTTCCACTCCAGGACTACCAGCTCCTGCTTGTGCATTTTAAGGAACTCCCCAGATGAGTCTAAAGCAACTGAAGCATGTGGAGCCCTGCCATTCTAGGGCAATCCCTCCATAAGGAAGGGCTTTTCCTATCTTGTCCCTGTAGGCACTACAAGTACAGCTCCTCAGCTAGGTGCGGCAACTATAATGGAGTTCCAGGTGCAAATCACTGGGAATTTTTTGAATGTTAATACGAGACCCTAAGCCTCAGCCTCAGCTCAGTAGAGTCCAAATAACGTCATTCCGTGAATGCTGAAATCTCACAAAAGCCACATAGGTCATTCTTGTCCTGATTCTTGAATTATTCCCACTCAGGGTGTGGCTGTATCTCTAAGCCTTCTTACTGCCCTCAGAGCCAAGTGTTACCTTTCACTGCTGCTGAGGAACAGCAAGTTCATACTCAGATTCCCAGGTTCCTTTTAAGAAAGAGCTCTGAGATAAATACAGAAAAGCATTCTCTTTTTATTTTCAAATATCCAACCTTTATCTCTGCTTAACTTTAACAGTTTCCTGAGTTGAGGCTGCTTTTGGAAACAAATTCAAGATTATCATAAGTTCCCCTCTTGATTTCATTCTGTATATCTTGCCTTTTCTAATACTTCGGTATGTGATTTAAGCATACAGATTTCACATCATACATTTTAAGACACATACACACACACACACACACACACAGGCACAATGCTATAAGATAGAGTAAAAATACTTGAAATTGTGAATTTTCCAAGGTTTTGTCAGTCTCCTGATATTTGTATTATGCTTCATGCAAAATGCTTCTACCAAGCATATAGACAAGCTGACTTTGTACAGAGATCTTGCCATGTACATACAGGGAAACATGGGCATGGGAGACATGCAGGAATGAGAGAATTAAAGCATTGGAAAATGACTAGAAGCTGGCGATAGCTTAGTGGACTAAGTGCCTGCTTAGGCAAGTGCAGGGACGGGGATTCAATCCTCAACACTACATGCCATGCCGGCCCCACCCCCAGGTGCAATAAGCCAGCCACCAGTTCTGGGCATGGCGACACTGTAATACCAGTGCTGGAGAGGCTGAAAACAGAAGGACTACGACGAGCCCAAGCGGGGCAGTGTGAGCCTGTGCCAAATATATTTTTAAAAAAGAAAAAGAAAGAGAAAGAAAGAAAGAAACCTGTATGAAAATGACTAGAGTTTAACTATTTATAATCTTAATTTGCTTATAAAAGGTAGATTCTGTAGCATGACTTCAAAGCTTCCTTCCATCCCTGAAATTCTGACTTAATACGGCAGACCTTTGCTGGTCCTACTTTACCTCTTCACCAGTGAGTGTTTCCATGTCTGCCTGTAGCATCCTACAGGACCACCTGCTTCTCTCTGCCTACCTGAAGGCTTTCTCTGGCCACAGGAAAACACTGTGCCTAGGTGGACAGAGGTAACTCAGAGCCAAGGCCTGCAGAACACATCACAGAAGGACACCAGGAAGTTACCCTGCTAGTCAGTTTCTACCTTTGGGTGGGAAGACTCAGAGCTGGGCTTTACCCCTCCTCCCAGAGCTACGTAACCTACTTACTAACACACCCTGGGATGGTTTCTGTGTTCCAATTTGTTACTTCCCTACCAGCGGCCCTGTGTACTTGGTCCCCTCTGACTCTCAAATTCTAGAGTGAGCTTCCTATGAAAACTCTCACTAACACACAACATCCTACACCTAGGGAAGCAAGGAAAGACCAGACTGATTGGATATTGCATTTTTTAGAGACACATGTATTATTAGATCGTGGGTGGGAATTTAGAAGAAATAAACGGCCCCATCTCAAACACTATGAGACACATTCCTAACAAGGCCAAGTTTTCAGAATTTTTTTTCACAATTCACACCAGAAAATTATTCAACACTGAATATCAAACCAGCTCAAACCTGATTAAATAAGCAATTTTTAGGTAAAACTATAGAAAGCAACCATAGCAGTAAAGAAAACAAAAGTAGCTATGTAGCATTTAGCATACATACCTTAAGGGAACAAAACAAGACAATTCTGTAAATGTCTTCAGAGTATTTGATTTGAATAAGCTAACTCTCTTTATTTGGTTCATTATGTTTTTTTTATTTTAATGAAGACCCTGTTCCAACTATGCCTCATTAAGTTTTATTGGATCAACCCCAGAAATGTTTGCTTTAAAGTTTTATTTTTTTCTCTTTTTACAAAGCTGGTATTTGATAACACCTTAATCTATAACATACAATTTTTATGAAATGAGTGTTGTCTGTAAGTTACAGGTTTTCAAAATGAAAGCTTTTCTCTCTCCCTTTGTTACAATGACAGATATATAAAGACATGGAGAGAGGACTATAAATTTGAGTTTCTGCTCCACTGAGTCTGAGGTCACTCAAAATTTAATTTAGAATGAAAAATACAGTAACATGGCACATTGGTACCATTTTTTCCCAAGGAAACAATATTGAAAATAGTTGTTGCTTGCTAGACCAATGCCAACAGAAAAAAAAAAAAAAAAAAAAAAAAAAAAGTATTGTTTTTCCTGAATAAACCAAGATGCTAAGATTCTAAGGGAGAAGTGACTAAAGTGAGGCCACTCAGGGAGACAGAAGTAGGTAGCAGGATCCTGATTCCTGGTTCTCCTATCCAGGTAAAAATTTGAATATTTAATCTTACTGTTGGGCAAGATAAAATTCACCCTGAATCCAATCAAGTTGAAACAAATGCATGTACTGCTTCCAGAGACTCACATAGCTCCCTCATGGAAATTTACAGAGTATAACAGTTTTGCAAACTTGGCAAGCCATAATTATTTTAACTGTAATTTGTTGCTGAGACGTACCTTCATTCTCGCTTTAAAGATGAACTCTGAACTTTTATAAGCCTCAGATCCTGTGTAACTGGATCCCATTCTTCTGCAGGGTCTATGATAGAACATTCTTGGCCTTCTCACCCGAATGCCTAACCCCATAACAAACCCACCCAGATGTCTTTTCCAGGAGATTCCTTGTAGTCCAGCCTTACTTGAGGCCTCATCGTATCTCTAACTATTTGCTGATCCATGGACTTCTAGAAGACATTTTACAATCGGTCTAAATCTTTGTGAGAAACTTAACAAGCTTTAGTGCACCAATGAGCAGTTACCATCTGTGGATTCTTACTGAAATCCGAGGTTTAAGCCAATTAGTACTAACAAGAACCCTTTCAATGGGCTTTTCTATAGGACAAGGGTGCTCTGGCATTTTAAATTTAATGTGTACTACCTGGTAGAGAATATCCATACTGCATTCTCTTTCTTTGCCCAGGATATTCTGATTACTTCTTGTGCTCCAAGAAAGACTATCTATGGGGCTCACAGAAATACTGAATCTCGAAAAAGAAATAGTTTTAAGAAGCCATAACTTTCTGAATCCCATTATTCTGTTACATTTCCAATCATGTAGTTTTTTTTTTTTTAATTTGCTCATTTTGCAAGACCCGTAGCTCAGTCTTTATTCTCCACACTCAGACACCAGCCAACACACTAGATAAAAAGAAATAGCCCTGGAGTTGTCCAGATAATTCAGTGGACTAAATAAAGTGCCTGCTTAGGCAGAGTACAGTGGCCAAGGTCTGATGCCCGGTGTGTTGTGCCAGCTCCATTCCCGGGGCACACTGAGAAGGTGACTGAGACTGGGCATGGTGGCATATGCCTGCAATTCCAGCACTTAGTAGGCTGAAAACAGGAGGATCATAATAAGTTGGATCTACTTAGTGAGACCCTATAGACCCTGTATTAAATATGAGAGAGAGAGAGAAAAGAGAGAGAAAGCTAGAAAGGATGAAAGAGAGAGAGAGAGGAAGGAAGGAAGGAAGGAAGGAAGGAAGGAAGGAAGGAAGGAAGGAAGGAAGGAAGGAAGGGAGGGAGGGAGGGAGGGAGGGAGGGAGGGAGATATACAGAACCCTAACATAATGGCCAGACACTCTAGTAATACCATCCTTCAAAGCTAAAGACTAACCTGGGAAGGAGCGGGTACATCACTCTTCTCTCCTGCTCTTAAGTAATACCACCAAGGTTGCCTGCACTGATTTTCTCAATGATAATAGTTAGCACTGACTGAGCCAAGACTACAGGCCAGACTAAGTATTCGCTATACATTAGATCATTTAATCGACCAGCAGCAAGAGAAGGGTGTCAAGATTTAATGTCTTATGATGTAGACAAAGAACTGGAAGGACAGCTGGGTTAATCAGTTTGCTGTCAATTCTTCTTTCTCATCTAGGGATGCTCAGGCCCAGCCTCTCCCAGCACAAAGGTAGGTAGGTGATATAGGCTGGTCGTCGGTCAGAGAATCCCATCTTCTCGACAGGATGAGGGGCATTGCATTAGTGTTCTGTGGGTGCCCCGCAAAGTATCAGAACTTAGAGGCTCAAAACAAAATAGCAGCTTATTTGCTCACTGCTTCGTGGCCAGCAAAGCAGCGATGGTATGGCTGTGTTCTCTGCTTAGAGCACCACGAGGTTACAACAGAGGCTGAAAACCAGGCTGAATGCTTAGCAGCCGGCTCTTGAGGGTTGCCAACCCACCTCCAGGTTCATTCTGGACAGAATGCAATTCCTTGCTGCTGTCGGAGCAAGTCTCTGTGACAGTCAGTCTTGACTGGCAACCCAGTCAGCTGGCGAGATGGACAGGAAATTAGTAAAGCAGGTATGTTTCCAGGTATGTAGAGGTGGGTCGTGGCGGTGTGGCCACGGGAATGGTGTCTGGTTTCCGACCGCTTCTCTCCGGCCCTTCCCTTTTCCTCTGCTCCCCAGCCATCCTGACACGCGCAGCTTTCTTCAGCCCCACCCTTATGCCATGGTGTTTCTGCCCTGGAGCCAGTCAACTGTAGACTATGGCTGGTGAGGCCATGAGACAGTTTGGTCCTGGGAACATAATGGTGCACAGACTTCTTCTATCATCACTACTCTCCTCCCAGGGCCACTCTGAGGTCTGGACCCTGCCTATACTTCCTGCCGCAAGGTTCTCTCCATCTTCAAGCTAGAAATGGTTGGTCAAAGCCTTTTCATACTTTGAGTCTCAGACTTCCTCAGCTCTGACCTCTAGACTCAGATTTAACGAAGTCTTATGATTAGGACAAGCCCACTGATAGCAATCTATTTTTTTAAATTTTATTTCTTTTATGTATTTAGTGCAAGGTGTACGTGGTGTACTACACAGATCAGACTCATAGTGAAATGGCGATCCTCCTGTTTTCAGCCTCCCAGGCACTGGGATTGCAGGTGTGAGTCGTCACAACCGGTCTCAATTGCCATCTCAGTGCACCCTGGGGGCTAGGCCAGCACAGCATGCCAGGGATCAAACCCCAGTCCCTCAGTAAATTTATTTCTAAAGAGCACAAAATGGTGCAAAAAATAAAATAAAGGAAAAGAACAGAAAGAAAGAAAGCGATATAAAACTTCATTAAACAGATGAATATAAATTCGACAATGTTGTATTGCACAACAATATTTTCAAATTAGTTGTTTAGAATGCCAGATATAAACCTATAAAATGGGGTGAAAAAAGTTTGTAGCAAATTGAAAAGGAAACAAACCAACAGATCAATAAATTTAAGCATTAACTTCTCCTTTGCATAAAGCAGTCAAAATCAACACTACAATGATCTTAACCATCCTGTATATATACATGAATATAATTTTCCCTTTTTTCTTTTGTGCTTTTCCTCATCTTAGTTTTTCTTCCCATTGAACAGATGCTTTCCCCTTTATAGTATCTCTTGTACCTTTCAGATTTTATTTACTCTTTTGGATCTCACATTAGTAACATGACATGATATTTGCACATGCGGGTTTGATTTATTTCCCTTACCAATATAGTCTCTAGTTGCATTCATTTACTGATAAAAGCATTGAATTTATTTTTTATAGCTGAGTAATAGCCTATTGTGTGAAAATACCATATCTTCTTTATCCATCCTTCAATTTATGGACATTTGGGTTGTTTCCAAGATTTAGCTATGACAAATTGCACTGCTATAAGCAGGCGTTCACATATATCACTGTGCTATGGTGTTTCCAGTTCTTCCAGGAAAATACCTAGGAGGAGAATAGCTCTCAACTCCTAAATTTTTAAGGAATTTCCACACATATTTCCATAGTGGTTGCACCAGTCTGCACTCCCATGAGCAGTGAAGAAGGTTCCTTTTTCCCCACAGCCTATCTAGCATTTGTTATTGGTTGATTTCTTAATGACAGCCATTCTTTCTGATGTAAGATGGAATCTCTATGTGGTTTTAATTTGGATCTCATGAATGACCAATAATGTTGAGCATTTTTTCATGTATTTATCTGCCATTTGTATTTCTTCATTCACAAAGTATATATTTGCCTCAGATGCCAATTTTTGGATTGGATTTTTTATTTCTGGAGGCCTTATATTTTTCAGTTCTTTTTATATTCTAGATAGAAGTCTTTAGTCTGAAGGACAGAAAACTATAATTTCCCCCCAGTTTGTGAGTTATCGTTTTACTCTGTTAGTGACTACTGTTGACCAACAGAAACTTTTCAAGAAGATGATATTCCAATTGTTGATTTTTAAAAGTATTTTCCATGCAGTTTGGTTTTTGTTCATAAACTCTTTAACTATCCCTATGTCTTTAAGATTTCTACCTACTTTCTCCTCCAGAATATTTAGTTTCAGTTTTAATATTTAAGTCTTTGATCCATTTTGATTGTGAGTTTGTGCATGGTAATAGACATGGGTCTAATTTTAGCCTTTTGCATGTGGAAAAGCCAGTTTTTCTAGCATCGTTTATTAAAGAGGCTATCTTTCTACCAGTGAGCAAGCTTGGGTCCTTTACCAAAGATAAGGTGGCTGAGTATGATTGTTGTTGTCTCTCTGATTTTCTCATCTGTTCCACTGGTCCTCAAGTCTATTTTATGCCGTGATGGTTTTATCACAGTAGCTTTGTAGAATAACTTCAAATCAGGCATTACGATAACTCCTCCTTTTTGTTTGTTCCCCAGGATTGCTTTGGCTATTCTAGGTCTCTTCTGATTCCAGATGAATTTTAGGAATGGTTTTTCTAGATCTATGAAGTACACTCATGATATTTTCACTGGGATTGCATTGAAAGTCCACTTTCGCAATGTTGGTTCTATCCAGAAGCAAGGAATATCGTTCCATTTTCTGAAATTCTCTTCCATCTCTTTTTTCGGAAAAGTGTATTGTAATATCCATTGTATAGATCTGTTACTTCTTTTGTGAGATTGATTCCTAAGTATTTCATTTTTGTGAGTATCCATGTGAAAGGTGTGATTTCCCTGATTTCTCTATTGCTGTATTTATTGTTTGTGTACAGAAATGCTGTCAATATTTCAGTGCTGACTTTGTATCCTGCTACACTACTGAATTTGGTCATAAATCCACAAGTCTCTTGGTGGAGTTTTTGAGGTCTTCTTTTTTAAATGTATTTTACAGGGTCTACAGAGTCTCACTACACAGATCACACTCATGCTGGCTCTTTTTCCAGCCTCCCAAGCACTGGGATTACAGGTGCACACCATCATGCCTAGTCTCAATCACTATCTCAGCATGCTCTGAGGGCTGGACCAGTATAGCTTGTAGTGCCAGGGAATAAACCCCAGTCTCCGCATCTGCTTAAGCAGGCTTTTAAAAATTTTTGTTTGGGTATTTTTTTTGTGTGTGAGGTGGGTCTTCTATGTAGAGTACTGTGTCACCTATAAATAATGATAATTTCATTTCTTCCTTTCCTATAATTATTTATTTTACTTCTCTCTCTTGTCTAATTACTCTGTTTCCAGAATTATATTGAATAGGAGCAGTAATGGTGAGTATTCCTGTCTTGTTCCTGATTTTAAATCAAAGGCTTTCAATTTTTGTCTATTTAGTACAATGTTGGCTTTTGGTTTCTCATAAATAGAATTTATCAGGTTGAAGGAAAGAGCATCTATTCCAATTTTCTGTAGGATATTTTTAAAAAATTTTATTTGGTACAGGGTCTCACTACATAGCTCAGATTTATAGTGATCCTCTTATCTCAGCCTCTCCAGCGCGGGGATTACTGGCATGCACTGCCATGCCCAGTTTCTTCTTTAGAGTTTTTATCGTGAATGAGTGTCAGATTTTGTCAAAAGCTTTTTCTGAATCTATTGAGATGATCATGTGGTTTTTGTCTTTGGCTTTTTTGACATGCCATATTACAATAATGCATGTTCATATATTGAACCATCCTTGCATTCCTGGGATGAATCCCACTTGATCAAGATACATAATTTTCTAGATGATTGGCAGCATTCTTTTTGCTGACATTTATTGAGGATTTTTGAATCTATGTTCACTAGAGAGATTGGCCGGTAGTATTCTGTTTAGGTTGGGTCTTTTCAAGTTTTGGTGTCAGAATAATACTTGCTTCTAGAGATGAGTTTGGGAGAAATGCTTCCATTGAGATTTCATTGAAGATTTTGAGAAGCATTGGCCTTAATTCTACTCTAAATTTCTTATAAAATTCAGCTGTGAAACCACCAGTACCTGGATTTTTCTTTATTGGTACTTTTTATTACATTTTCACATTCGTTTACTGATACTGGGTTCTTCAGAATTTTTGTATGTTCTTGATTCAGTTTTGGTAATTTGCAAGTTTCTCGAAATCTGTCCATTTTGTCTGTGTTTTCCATCCTGTAAAAGCAAAGAGTTGGAAAATAGGTATTGATGATCTTTTGAATTTCCATAGCATCTGCAGTGATTTAACCCTTTGCATTCCTTATTACATGAATCAGAATTTTTTTCTTGTCTTTTTTTTATAATGTTGGCTAGAGGTCTATCAATTTTACTCTTTCAAGGAACCAAGTCTTTGATTTGTTAATTCTTTGTATTGTTCAAGAGGGTGTTGTTTAGTTTCCATGTATTTATGGAATTTTAACTGTTTCTTTTGCCAATAAATTCGGGTTTCATTGCACTATGATCAGATAATATCCATGGAATAATTCTGATTCCTTTGCATTTACTTAAGCATGCTCTATGTGCTGGAATTCTCCTATTTTGGAGAATGTTCCATGTGCAACTGAAAAGAACGTATAATCTGATGTTTTTTCATGAAATCTGATGTTATAACATGAAACTATGTTAAGGTCTACTAAGTCCACATTTCTTCACATGTTTAATTTAGGGGTTTTTTTCCTGATTTTTTGTTCAACTGATCTATCTCTTTTAGTCAAAGGGCTGTTAAAGTCCCCAAGTACAATTGTGTAATTGCTCATTTGATTTTCCATGTCTGTTAAAAGTTATCTTGTATAGGTGAGTGCTCTTGCTTTGGGAGCATATATATTTATGATTATTATTTCTTCCTCTTGCAGTTTTCCTTTAACAAGCATGTAGTGACCTTTGTCCTTTTTCAACGTGCTTGGTTTAAAGTTGACATTCAGCAACCAGAATAGTTAGCTCTGCTTTTATTTTGAGTTCCTATCACATGGAATATTGTTTTCCATCTTTTGGTTTATTGATCTATTCTTTTATTTTTTTAGTTAACTGTTTCTTGTATGCAGCATATTGCTGGATTTTGCTTCTTGGTCCCCTCTGCTAGTTAGTTTCTTTTGATTGGTGAATTGAGGCCATTTACATTGATGGTCATAACTGATATATGCTGGCTTATCTTTGACGTACTACTTTTTTATTTTAGGGAAGGGTCTACAGAGTGTTCAGGGTCTCACTACTAGATCAGACTCATAGTGATCCACCTGCTTACAGCCTCCCAAGAGCTAGGATTACAGGTGTATGCCACGACACGCAGTCTTAACTGCCATCTCAGTGAGCCCCAGGGCAAGGCCAGCACAGCAGGCCCGGGGATTGAAATAACATTGACATGTTATTTTCCTACTGTAGGATCCCCCTTTTTCATCTGTTTAATTGCTTGTTCTGTTTGATGGCTCTGTTCAGTTTTTGTTTTTGAACTTGTGGTCATCTTTCTCTTTCCAAAATATCTGTCAGTAAACTTTGTAGGGTTGATTGGTTGCCATGAATGTCTTGAGTTATTTTCTGTCATGGAGGTATCTTATATCTCCACTACATTTGATAGATAGTTTTGCAGGATATGTCAAGATGAATTAGAAGTTGTTTCCTTTCAAGATCTGAAATATCTCACTCCAAGCTCTTCTCGATTTCATATTCTATTTTGAGAAAGCTGCAATGATTCTGATGGGCTTTTCATTAGAGGTGATCTGGTTCTCTTCTCTAACAGCTTTTAATATTCTGTTCTTAGTCTGGGCATGGTAGCATATGCCTGTAATCCCAGCACTAGGGAGGTAGAAATCAGGAGGATCACTACAAGTCCAAGCTGCATAGTGAGACCCTGCACCATAAAATAAAATAAAATCTTAAAAAAATAAAAATAAATTTTTAAAAATTATATTCTTGGAGCTGGGTGTGGTAGCACACACCTGTAATCCCAGCACTTGGGAGGCTAAAGCAGGAGGATTGGTGTGAGTTTGAGACCAGCCTGGGCTACAAAAGTGAGCTCAAGGCCAGCCTGAACTGCATAGTGAGACCGCGTCTCAAAAAGACTAATAATAATAATAATAATAATAATAATAATAATAATAGTTATTATTATTATTATTATAAATAGTAAAAATAATTTTAAAATTCTGTTCTTTATCTGAATTTCAGAGATTTTGATTGTTATGTGTCTGGGTATAGATTCGTTCTGATTACTGCTAACTGGAGTTCTCTATGCCTCACTAAGCTGTATGGTAGGTTCTTTCCCCACGCTACTACTTTGGCAAACATTCTTTTTATATCACTTGCATTGACTCCAGCTGTTTCACTTATACTTATTAGTATTATACTATTTTTCTTTGCATCATCTTGCACCTTTATTTCCTGGTTCTTTGTTATTTTTAAGAGATCTGTTCCTTTGTGTTCACTAGCTGCAATGCTATCTTTAAGGTCTATAATTCTATCTTCAGCTTCATTCAAGTAGTTTTTCCAGCTTTCAGTGGAATTATTAATGTCCTGGGTATCTGTTTGAGTCTGTTTCACACATTTTAGTTCTTTCCTGTTTTGTTCTTTTAACGTTTCCTTCATTTTCCTATTCCCCTCTGTTTTTTTGATCTATGTATTCTTTACATGCACTGAGCAGTTCTTTCATGATTGTTGTCATTTCTTTTTTACCTGAGAGATTATTTCTGATCTGATTTCCTCCATAGTCTCATAGAATTGTTTCTTTGCTTCAGTTGCTACCATTCAGAAATTTCAGGTGTGTGTGACTTCCAAGTTCTTCTATGACTTCATCTCCTCAACTTGCTTCGGGTGGGCTCGAGGTCTGAGATTGTCAGTTGATCCTTTTGACACGTTTGCAACCCCCTCCCACTGCTCACCCTGACTCCCCAGAAATTTTAGGGGAGCCGGTGAGCAAAGCTCCCATAAGTGTGAGATGGTGGGGGTAGGCTCACTCAAGCTCCTACTATGTGACTTCCACCTCAGGGGAGAGGGAGTTGGCAAGCCACAGGTCAAGAAGGATCCAGTGATGGTAAGAGCAGGGCAAAGCTCCACAAAGTTCTCTCAGTGGTGGTAGTGTTCAGAGCAGGGCTCAGCAAGGTTTCTGCTATTGGTGGAACAGGCAGCAGCCGCTCAGCAGAGGCACAGCTATGTGAAGGTGTGAAAAGCAGTCACACCTCAGCCAAGCTCTGGCAAAGGTGGTGGGGGCAGGGCTCACCAGGGCCCTGTACCTGTCCTCTGCGGTCTTGATTTCTTTGGTCAATGGAAGATACAGCCACAGCTCCACCAAGCTCTGGCAAGGGTCCACACAGTCTATTCTAAGAGCAACTGACTTGAAACATTAGTTACATCTCCAGAGTCTCTTTGTGGCAACTGTAGATCAGCCCTTTATAAAAAGAACTAGGGAAAAAACAGTGTGGAGTATAACAGGCAGGGCTGGGAATTCTCAGAACTGTCCTAGCATTCACAGCTGCACACCATGAGCATTATAGCCAAGAAAGATTTGCAAGAATCTTCTATACAAAAACTCCTTTCTTCTCTGGTCCACTCACTATAGGAACTATATACAGTGTGAGGTGGAGAAAGTGTGACCACTGCAAGTGAAGCTAAACTCAGCTTTAAAAACATCTGAGAGAAAGAGATGGATAAATGCATCATTTAAGTTTCTCCTTCCGGCAGCCTGCTGCCATCCTTGTATTTGCAATAAAAGGCTTCTAACACACACACACACAAAAAAAAATCTTACATATATTGAAGCTCAAGCTTTAACTATCTGATTTTTTCATTTTCATTCATAATTAGAGGAAATAGCTTAAAAGTAAGTGGAATAAGCTGAGAGTACCTTAATCGTATTGCTAGGATGAAAAAAAATCTATCCTGAATCTAATCAAACTTAAACAAATGCATGTGCCCCAGAGGAACAATACTATTTTCATAACATTTTTAGCCTAAAGTGATTTTAAAATTAAAGGTTATATTTTAAGTAAATTGATATTCATTTAGACATCAAATCCATCCAGCTATGCTGCTTTACTCTATGTATATAAATTAATTTTCTTCATTTTAGATAAAATATAGAAGGAGATGGAGTCAGAAGCAAACTTTATAGTATATTTTGCCTATAGTTCTCTATGTTAGAGTGAAACACTTTAAAAATAAGAATACTATGCATAGGTTAGAATTGCCTTCTACAAAGTGTTCTATTATCCATATTTGTTCATTCATTACTATTGTGGAGACTAAGAGTATTCTTTCCACGGCAATTTTCTCTCAGTGTTATAAGTTGTATTGTGTCTCTCCCTCACCTCTAAATTTACTTTGAAGTCTTTTTTTTATTATTATTTAGTACAGGGTCTCACTACACAGATTGGATTCACAGTGATCCTCCTGTTTTAAGCCTCCCCAGCTCTGGGATTATAGGCGCTTACCACCATGCCCAGTCTCAGTCACTGTCTCAGGATGCCCCAGGAGCAGGGCCAGCATGGTATGCACAACGGGGATCAAGCCCCCATCCCTGTGACTGCCTAAGCAGGTGCATTAGTCCCACTGAGCTATCTGGCCAGTCCAAGTTATCCAGCCTGCTCCCGCTGAAGTCATAATTGAAGCATCCCAAGTCATAGCTGTATTTGATGACCAGAGCTTTAAAGAGTTGATCATGGTTAATGAGGTCATTGGGATTGTCTCTCCTCCAGTTGTAAAAGATGGAAAAATAAATGTCTGTTGTTTGAATCACCTAATCTGTCAGGCCAACCCTAGAAAACTAATACAAATTAATGTGATGCCAAAAGGTAATTTAATTCCCAGCCTATGCAGAAGTTGATATAGCATGGAGGAGAGGAGGTTCAGTCTTGAGCCTTCCTGCCCACCATAGTACTGAATGGTGAGCCAGATTTTCCTTTCAATGAGGTTCCAGGAGAGGCTCAGGGCTAGATAAAAACTAATAACTACACAGAAGGCTGAGAGAGGAAGGAGAAAAGATAGAAGGAAGGAAAATATATCTATACTAGCGCTAGCTTGGATGATTGTCCTGCTGATTTCTACAGGCCTTCTGTAAGGAACGTGCTTTTTTTGATTTCTTCTCTTTAATTTTTCAGCCAATTTTTTTGTGCTTATAGCTGGTAATCTGAACAACTAACTTGAAGACAACAATATGCAATAAAACAACCATTGCTGAACTACTCTAATTTTGTTTAGTGAAATTCTGTATCACTTCCAATGTATGTTTTATTATTTTTTATTATCTTTAAGAAAAAATAAATGGTGAACCACTCATACCGGAATCCAGCACACCTGGCACCACTGAATCACTGCAAACATTTTTCCAACTGACTTCCTGGTAAATCCACAGGTGCATTTATGAAAAATGCAAGCAATAAAAAAGAATGACACTGATAGAGTTTGAGAATATTTTCCTTGTTTTCACTGTAGGATCTTATCCTCAGAGATTCTGAATTAATTGCTATCCATTGTAGTCCAAATGTCAGGACTTTTACGAACAACCCAGGTGATTTCATAATGAAGCTATGACTGCAATCGTTCAATCTATAGCAATGTTTTCCAACCTGTATAAGCACATTGACCACCTAGGCATCTTGTGAAAATGTGTATTCTTATTCAAAGATCTGAAATGGAGCACAGAAGTCTGCATTTTTGAAAAGGCAAGATGATGCCAGGGTGTCTGGTCTGCCAATCACACCAGGAGCAGCAAGATTCTCGTGAACAGCAATACATAGGGTGGCATGGATTTAACCGCAAGAGCCAGAGTCAAAAGAGGAATTTGCCTGCAAGAAAACAGGCCCCTGTAGAACCTATAAATAGCTGCTAGCTTTGGCTACTGTATGGTTGCTTTGCAGAGGAAAGCGAGAGTGAGACTTCACCTTCCCTGCTTTGTTTCCATAAATTTATCAAGCAACCACCAGATCATTGACCAGTAGATCAATGAGCTCTAAGCCAAGCACTGTAGGATGAGGAGAGTGGCTTCCCTTTACAAGCAGATACAGTGGGGAGTGAAGTCCCCAGATGAATGCATTGCTCGCTGTTAAATTCTATCTGTACTGATATCTCTTAATAGCATCATTTTAATATCAATATCATTAAGGGCTTCCAGGAATTTTTATTTGATATATAAATACATGCTATTTTTGGTAAAACGAAACAAAAGGAACACTTGAGAATTTCTGTTCACCCTACCTGTTCATAGCTAGGAATAATCAGAAATAATATGCTTTTGACAACTTAAAACTCTACTAAAATTTTCAGGTGTGTTCAGTTACATTAATTAAAGTTGAAATAGCTCAACCACTACTTTCTAATTAAAGAGTCATAAATGAGGAGCTGTTTTACCAAGATGGTAATAAAGGCCAAGAAAGAAGCTCCTGCCCCTCCCAAAGCTGAAGCCAAAACACAGGTTTTGAAGGACAAGAAGGTCGTGCTGACAGGCATCCACAGCCACAAAAAGAAAAAGATATGAATACCACCCACCTTCCGCCATCCCAAGACACTGGGACTCCAGAGGCAGCCCAAATAAACTCGGAAGAGCACCTGAGAAGAAACAAGCTTGACCACTGTGCCATCATCGAGATCCCCCTGACCACAGAGACAGCCACGAAGATGACCGAGGACAACAACACACTGGTGTTCATTGTGGATGTCGAAGTCAATAAGCACCAAATCAAACCAGCTGTGAAGAAGCTCTGTGACATCGATGTTGCCAAGGTCAATACCCTCATTATGCCTGATTGAGGGAAGAAGGCATGTGTTCAACTGGCTCCCAATTATGATGCTTTGGATGTTGCCAACAAAATTGGGATCATCTAAACTGAGTCCAGCTGGCTAATTCTAAATACACACTTAAAAAAAAAAATTCATACATGAAGGGACTTGAATATGACTTGGAAAGTTTCTCCTAGTACCATGGCTCTCAAACTTTTGAAATCAGGCTCAGTTCCATTATTAAAAGTAAGAAAAGAGGGGGCCGGAGAGATAGCTCATAGAAGCAGAATAAGTGCTTGCCTGACAAGTGCAAGGGCCTGAGTTTAATCCCCAGCTCCAAAAAACAAAGAAGAAAAGATAGGAAAAAATGAAGGGGAAAATCATGTATGTATATTCATAGGATAGCTAAGATGATGGTACTGTTCTACTAGTTTTTTTGAAGGAAGTAGTTAATGTTTAAAATTTTTACTTTGACCAAATATGTATATATATATATATATATATATATATATATATATATATATATCTGTACTCTGAGCAGCTACATTAAAGACAGCAATATACACTATAACAACCACTGTTGAATACCTACCATCTTTTTTAAAAAAAAATTGTGTCATGTTTGTCTTACCTCTTATTTTTCTATTGTCTTTAAAATAAATTTTTATTATTTATTTATTTATTTATTTATTTATTTATTTTCTCGTTTCTAAAATAAATTTTTAAAAAGAATAAACAAATAAATAAATAAAAATATAGGATCCAATTCACTTTCGCTTATTTCTACTGATATTTACTCCTTTAGGAATTGAAATAGAAAATTTTAAGATGTTAAATTATTTAAAACTCATAAATCAATTGCACATTATCATAAATATTTTTAGAAACAGTACATTCTACAAAATTTTAAAAACTGATGACAAAGCACTATTTTAGGTGTTTTTTTCCCTATCTTCTTTGAGTCCATCTAAATGGGAGACAGCTAACTTCTAGCTGCTTCAGGATTCAATCTACTATGGTAGATTAAATGGTAGGTAAAGCACAGAAGCCCACATATTACATTAGTTATGAACTTCATTCTCTGTTACACTGAAATCCACCAGTATATTTTGCAGTCCAAATGCATCTTTTACCAATGCATGGTTTTGTCATTTAAAGGATATTGATTTCCTGAGCTATGAAATGTTTCCAAATATTAGTATATTTCATTATAAAACACATATATTTATGTATTTAAGACAGGGTCCACAGGGTCTCACTCTGTAGATTGGACTCCTAATGACTCTTCTGCTTTCAGTCTCCCAAGTGCTGGGATTTCAGGCACGTGCCACCACACGCAGCCTCAGTCTCCGTCTCAGTGTGCCCTGGGGTGGGGCCAGCACAGCATAGCATGCCAGGGGAACCCTGGTGGCAGCGGTGGCTATGCTCTGTCTAAGCAGGTGCCTTAGTCCACTGAACTATCTGGCCAGCTCCATAAAATATTTAAAAAGCACATTAATTAACATTTCTACCAATCTCATCAGAAAATACTAATCTATTAGAATATTAAGGTCATAGTAGCAGATAAAAATTTCTAAAATTCCAGTGCATAAAAATATCACATCTTTTTTTTATCCATTCCTCAGCTGATGGACATTTAGGTTGTTTCCAAGATGTGGTCATTACAAATTGTGCTGGTATAAACACGAGTGCACATGTATCACCGTGATATGCCATTTTCACTTCTTCTGGGAAAATACCCACATAACTACGTAAAACAGGACCTTTAACCCTAGTGTGCTGAGGAATGTTCACATTGATTTCCATAGTGGTTGTTCTGTTCTATGCTCACACCAACAGTGAAGAAAAAAAGTTTTCTTTTTCCCCACACTCTTGCCAGCTTTGTTATTGGTTGATTTTTTGATGATATCCCTTCTTTCTGGGGTGAGGCAGAATCTCAAGGTTATTTTAATTGACATCTCTTAAACAATGTTGAACATTTTTTCATATGTTTACTTGCCATTTGTGTTTCTTCATCTGAGAAGTATGTGTTCATCACAGATGCTAGAAAGTACTCTGAAGATAACAATATGCAATATAATAACCATTGCTAATTTTCTGTCATCTTCTATGGAAATTCTGTATCATTTCCATCATTTTTCTTTCTCTCTTTAGAAGTAAAAAAAAAAGTTGAAAGAACTCATATATAAAGCCACTTGGAGGGCTAAGGAGAGAGCTCGGGCATCTAAGCACCTCCCTGACAAGCACAAGGAACCGAGTTGGATTATGGGTAGCACATGCCATGCCAGCCCCAAAACCCTGGCCATGCACTGCTGGCCTGGAAACCAGAAGTGGTGGCACATGCCGTTAATCCTAGCAGTGGGGAGGCTAGGACTACTATGGGTAAAGAGGATCACTACGACTGAGAGCTGTGTAACAAAATTATGCATCAAATAAAAAATACTATTTAAAAAAAAAATACCTAGATCTAAAACTTCTTTGGAAGAAATGTTTTAGTAAAATCTTCACTTTCTTCATGAAAAACAATTTTCCAAATTCACATTTCCAATTGAAAATCCAAGCATCAATACAATAAATGCTGTCAGCTACTATAGAAGTAACAAGAGTGATTTTTTTAATTCTCCACCTTTTTTTATTCTATGTAACACATGTAATATAATATATAATGACATATATTATATGACATATATCACATGATGTATATTATATAATATATTATATATAATATGTAATATTGTGTAACATATATTAATATATATATATATATATATATATATTGCTCTGCAGATCACAGAAAATTGCCTAGTGCAATCAGTTTTCTCCTTACTCCAACTCCAGACTGCAAAAGGGTGGAACCATTGCATGTTCCGCTAACACTGGCCTGGGGACAAGACACTCAGCCCGCCACACTTTGCAAGCTCAGAAGCCCACAGGAGTCAGAAGGTCCAAGAGCCTCAGTGACAGTCAGTGCCAGAGTTCACCAGCAAGTTCACCATCAAGGCAACTGCTGATTCCTCTCCCATTTCCTCACTTCAGCCTTTAGTTGAAATTGCAAGTCAAATAGCTGAAGCTTTTACCCTTTCCAGGTAAAAGCGAAGGTATGTTGTTCACCGTGTTGTCTGGCCTCGCTGATGAGCTGGCACGCTAAGTCCAGGAAGAGTTCCTCCACATTATCTGACTCTGTAGTCGAGGTCTCCAGGTAATACGTGTCCTGGGCATCTGACAATCCTTCGGCTCTCTGCTGGGAGACCTCGCTCCTTTCCGCCAGCTCAGTCTTGTTGCCTACTAATACGGTGCTGACCTTGTTGCTAGCATACTGCTCTACCTCCTGCAGCCACTCCGGGAGGCAGCAGAAGGATTCCTCACAGGTGATGTTATAGGTATGGATCAGGGCCTTGGCGCTAGGGTAATAGGTCTAGGTGATGGACCGACATCTTTCTTGGCCTGCAGCATCTCCGATCTGAAGCTTGGCTTTTTCACCATTAATCTCCACTGTCTTAATCATAAAATCAGCTCCAATCATGGTTCCTTGACCAGGGGTGAAAAGACTCTGAATGAATTGTTGGACTAGGCATGTCTTCCCCACGCCAGCATTGCCAACTAAAACAATTTTGAACCGGAAGTCATAATCTTCCATACTCATGTACGCAGCTCTCGTGAGGTGAAGTGTCCTTTCACCCAGTAACCTTCATTCCTCCCAGCAGTCAGATCAAGAGTCCTTACACCATACGGTTGCTTTCTATCGGTATGTGACACCTTGTTCTAGGCCATCCAGAAGCAGGATCTCTAGGTCTCTGGTTTGAGATTTTTCTCTCCACTCCAGGCACAAGCAGAAATGATGTGCAAACGAGTCACACATGCAGGGGAAGGTGCAGCGATGGCCTCAACCCAAGGGCTGGAGTCAGTCCCTGCCCGGGTGCTGCAGCTACTCGGAGCTCAGCCGGAACGAGCGGCAATCGCTAGCCCAGCAGCAGCAGGGGGTGGGCAGATCGATCAATCGTAGCACAGTGAATGTGGTGGGGGTTTGCAGTGACAGCATCTCTCTCAACAAGCGTGATCTTAATTCGTTTTTCACATCAGATAAATATTAACATATTAACATATTGGTATTATATTTATGTCTTGATATTAATATATTTACATTATTATATTACATATTTCTATTCATATATTTGTATGAATGTTAATACATATTAATATATTTATATCAATATGTTAATATTTGTGTATCCACAGTTGTTTTTTTTCACATTTCATCTGAAAGTGATGTTCCGGAAAAACACAATTAGCCTGGCTAGAACTCAACGAGTGTTCCTTCACCGTGCTACTTACACTCAGTAAAAGAATTTGACATGCATTTTCTCTTTAGTAACTCAGGCTGTTAAAACTCTGTGAGTTCAATCATCAACATGCACTAATATTAACAATTTTATTTCTCCAATATGGATGCTGGTAACTAACATTTTCTTTCTCCTGAAAGTGTGTGGAAATGAAAAACGCAACAGCAATTTGTGTGGTGCTATGCCGGCAACTCTCCCATCGTAGACTGTGCACGATTACTATGTAATTTTCTTCCCCACAGAGTTAAGGACAACACAGTACAGACATACGTGCACGCCCATATACGTGGGCATATAGCAGCACAATTCGCAATAGCTAAATCTTGGGAGCTGCCTGTATATTCTTCAACAGGTAACCGGAATTTACATGCACTAGGACATGGATTGTCATAAAGAAGAAAAAACTTGAGTCATTTGCAAGAAAACAAATACACCTTGAGACTATACTGTTAAGAAAAATAGCCGGGCGTGGTGGCGCACGCTTGTAATCCCAGCACTCGGGAGGCTGAGGCAGGAGGATTGGTGCGAGTTCGAGACCAGCCTGGGCTACAAAAGTGAGCTCAGGACCAGCCTCAACTGCATAGCGAGACCCTGTCTCAAAAAAGACAAAAAAAAAAAAGAAAAAAAGAAAAAGAAATCAGACACTTAAGTTTAAATGGGTATCTATCTTTCTTGTTTGGTGGGTTTGGCTAAGGGGTTGTCTTTTCATTTATTCTTTAAAAAACACCACATTTTCAATTCACTGATTGTATTGCCCTTTGCAATTTTAATATTGTCAGTTCTATCCCTGTTCTTTATGACTTCCTTCTTTCTATTAGGTTTGAGGTAGAATTTTTCTTGTTTCCAAGTATCTGAATGCACATTGTTAGGTTATTTAATTGTGCTTGCTCTGTTTTTCTAATGTGAGCATTTATATATTTAAAAAAAAAAAAAAAACCTTCCTTCTTCTGCCTGCTTTAATTATGTCACATAAGTGTTGGTATGTTGTACTGGCATTGTTATCATTTGATTCTGGGAATTGTTTCTTGCTTTCTTTTGTGACCTGTTGAATGTTCAGCTATTTGTTATTTAATATCCAGTTGTTTGCAGAATTTGTATTTTTTTTAATTTGAAATCTTATTTTTATTAGTACCTGTTTTTAGTGCACAATAATTGCATTCCTTCTGGGGAATTGACAAATATGCATAACATGTTCCCATTCTTTTTTGCACGCCTTCCCTCTCCTATATCTTACCCCTCCCTGTGTCTCCTTCTGTGGCTTCTTTTTTTATCAAATCTTCTTTTTAATTTTTTAAATTACTTTTAATAAGAAATAACAATATGATAGTTTCAAAATATGTTAGTAATACGTTTGCAATAATTGACACATTGCATATTGTCCTCATAATAGTTATACAGAGCACAGGGTGTGGACATGATACATTTTCGAATCGATATTGGTAAGGAAAGAAAAAAAAGAAAAAAATCCTTCTCTCTGAACTGAGAGGAAGTAGTTGTATGCATAGACCAATGTTCCATAATAGCTTTGGGTTACCAGTGAAACTGGCAATGTTGGAGGCTGTTGATTTAAGCCTCTTACAGCTCACCATGCTAATCTAGCTCTGCTCTTTATGCCTCATAATTAAGCTTTTCCGCTGGGTGATCAAGGACAAGTTAAAGCAAGACCTGTATAACAAAACATTCATCTTTTGTGTCTTCCAAGGTCAAATCCTCTCAGGATTAACTTTGAAACCATGTACAGTGCTTTGTAGAACTGTTGTCAGTGTCAGCCTTCAGGACAAGTCACAGCCCTTGCTTGACCAGTTTGCTTTCTGTGAAAGCCTGAGAGAATGTTTTTGCTCTAGGTGACTCTCCTTAGACACACTAGAGTTCCTTTATCCCTTTCTTCTGAGGTCCCATAATCTCCTTGACCAGAAAATTTGGGACACCACTGAGTTATAGAATGTTACATCACAAGTTCTCTTGTGTCCTCTTCTGTGGTTTCTTTTGCAATCGATTTCTTCTTTCATTGCACTGTGATCTGACAATATACACGAGATGATTTCAATTCTTTTATATTTATTTAAATAGGCTTTTGGTCTAGTATGTATTATATTTTGGACAAAGTATAGTTACAAAACAATACTTGTAGAGAGAAGGGGGAGGAGAGAGAGAAGGAAGGAGGGAGGGATGTGTCAGGAAAGAGAGAGAGAGAGAGAGAGAGAGAGAGAGAGAGAGAGATTAGTGGAACACATGGGAGAATGCACAAGCAACTCCAGAGCATTCAACTTTCTAATGTTTGACAAAAGGGCCAAAAATATAAGCTGGAGGAAACATAGCTTCTGTAGCAAATGCTACTTGAAAAGCTTGAAAACCGTGTTGATGCAGAAGACTGAAGCAAGGCCCACATCTCTCATCGTGCTCTATTATGAAAGTAAACTGGATTATAGATTTAAGCTTTAAGCCATTATTACTTAACCTGCTGGAAGATAAACCAGGTCGGAGAGGTCTTTTGACCAGAACTCAGTTTGCGTGTGAAACAATATCGTGTATCAACCATTAGCATTGTTTCAAATTGAAAACCTTTTGCACAGCAGAAACAAAACAAAAGAATTAACAGAGTGAATAGATAATCTATAAAATAAGAAATCAGTTGTTCTAGCTGTTCTGACAATGGACTAATATCTAGAATATATAAGGAAGTCAAAACTTTAGACCACCCCCTAAAATGAGATCCCATTTTAAAAATGGATGACTGAAATGAATAAAACTATCTCAGAAAAAGAAAATAAATGGTCAATAAATGTATGAAAATATGTTTAACATCTCAAGCCATTAGAGAAATGCAAATTGAAGCGACCCTGAGGTACCACTATACTCCAATAAGGATGCCTATCATCAAGAAAACAAATCATAAGGAATGCTGGAGAGGCTTTGGGGAAAAAGAACCCTCATATGCTATTGGTGAAAATGTGAGCTAGTAAAACCACAATAAATGCAAAACAGAGATTGCTCAGAAAACTAAGCAAATTCAACCCACCCTATTCCCTTTACAGGTATCTTCTTGGAAGAATTAGACATATTAGAGCAACAAATGCTTGCCCATGTTTATAGCAACACAATTATGAAGAGCTAAGTCTTGGAAATGGCCATTCATCAGCTGATGAATAAACAAAGAAAATGTTATTTTTCTAGATAATGGAACAACACTATTCTGACATATCAAAGGAC
Source organism: Myocastor coypus (assembly GCA_004027025.1). NCBI lineage: Eukaryota > Metazoa > Chordata > Mammalia > Rodentia > Myocastoridae > Myocastor > Myocastor coypus. The sequence continues at coordinate 41,320 of PVJA010011403.1, forward strand.
GATTCTGTAGGAAGGCTGACGGTAGTTGATACACTGTTTCAACTTGAGGAAGCTTGGCTGGATCGACCCTGCTAGTTCTAGGCTTCAGGGGCCCCATCCTGCAGGATGCGGAGGGCCTGCCCTGAGAGTTGACTGGTCCCACCCCGGGGTGTGATTGGTTCCAGCGTAGGGCCAGATGGGCCACCCCAGAGTGACTCAGCACAGAAGTGTACAAAAAGAAGTTGAAGACTTTGTGTGGCCCTGCCCTTAAAGAAGTCCTGCCCTAGAGGAGCTTGATCTTCACAGCGACGCCACTTTGGAGGAGCTCCTAGCGCCGGCGCAGAATCTGTACGACAGCGGCTTGATGGGTGCCACAGCTGCTGCTGCTCCTCTGCTCATCGTTGTTTTCTGCTGTGGAGAACTACTGTTGTTTGCCTTGGAGCCAGCAGAGCATGAACTGAACCTCCACAAACTGTGAGCTACGTAAACCTTCCCTCCCTTCATTTGAGTGGCTGGGTATTTGTCCCAGCGGCGAGTAAAAAGTAACTAAGACACTAGTACACCTTGACATCACCATGGTAAGTGAAATGAGACACACAACCCTAAATATTGCATGGTTTCTCTTCTATGAGAAAAGTAAAGTGTCAATAAATGAAAATTGAAAATGAAAGAGAAGAAATAGAAATTAGGGAGACATCTTTTTCAAAAAGAAGGTGTACTATCAAATGAAGTGCATGGGGAGAGGAAAAGATAGAGTATGTAAAAACATTAAAATGTGTTATATTTAAATACCTACTCCTCATAGTGAATGTCCTACAAACATGTTCCAATAAAAATTCTTGCTTAAAAACTATAATAAAACTAAAGATCTGTAGATGAGATTTTCAAACTGGAGATAATGTAATCAGTATAAAATTTATGTACATGTTATAATTAACTTGACATCTCAGTAATTGATTTAATTTCACCCCACACATACAACATCTATATTTTCTTTTTAAGATCAAAATCTAAGTTTTGTCTACACATCATTGACAACAGCACAAAAATGTAATATAGGAGAAGTGAAAAACTGCCAACTCTATTAATTAAAGGACCAAAGAAGGCACAACAGAATCCTTAAGGATGTGTGTGACCTATTATAGAATTTGGAGAGTTAGAAGAAATCGCAGCTGTCAAGAACCTACCCAAATGCCTAAGCTGTTGTGTTTATCATCACAAGTAGGTCTCCTAAAACAATGTAGACAGGTAACTTTAAAAATATTGAAAGCAGATTATTTTGTAAACTGTGTTGGAGGGTCCGCTTGACAAAAGATTTAACTGTGACAGAATGAGAATTGCTATGGGTCTCGAACAGCCGGACCTCCGCTACTGCTTATGGTACACTGTGCTCCAAACAGAGCTAACCTCCAAAACTCGGTGAAACAAACGTTACTATAACTGTCTTACAGAGAAAGAAACTGAAAATCAATTAAGTAATGAAACAAATGGCACAGCCAAAAACTAAAAAAGGAAGAATGAAAATCTGAATCAATAACATTAAAGTCATGCTGATAAATGCTCTGCTAGGCAGCTTTATTTTATTATTTAAATTCTGCAAATTTCTGAAGAAGATCTGAGGAGGCACCTAATTTAAAAAATAGACTTAATTCAGTTATTAAAGTAATGATAAAAGAAAAGTAGTTGAGGAAGAGAACTCATTATTAGAAATAATATTGAGTCCAATTAAAATATGATTTTCTAGGCAGCTGTCTTAGTTATTCTTCTCTGGTTGCTGGTATAAATACCCAACATGCAAGCTTAGGGAAGGAAAGGTTTCTTTAGCTCACAGTTACTAAAGGTTTCAAGAGCACTGGAGGAGAGGCTGGGGTGCCACCCTGTCCAGCATGATCCTCTCCATATCTGCGAGGGAGGCCCCAGGCCTGGGCAGGGCGGACATGCTGTCAGTCTAATGACTTGCACCTCTCTAGCCCCGCCCCTTAAGTCCCTCCCTGGCCCTCTGGACCTGCCCCTTGGGCCCAGCGCTTGACCGCCCCACGGTTTACATAAGGCTTTGGGTGGACAACTAGATACAAAACATAACAGCAGCCTTCAGAAAAAAGCATACGTTGTATTCTTTCCACTATCTAATAAAAGGAAATTCAGCAATAACTTGAAATAGGTCATGTTTCTTCACATGATGCTCTAAGAAAATGCCACTGTGTTCATGAATAGAGATGAGACACTAACCAAAGCTTTTTCAATATGCAGATTTATAAAGCATGAATAATCATTTTGACAATTACTAATATCAGCACTCAACTACTGAAGATGGAATATTAAGTCGGTTCTGTGAAGGAATTTCTATTGGCACATATTATTTGGAAATCTGGTGTAATATAGAGTAGAGTCCATAAAAGTGAGTATGTAAAATGTTCCTTTAAAATAATTTTCATACTAACTTTGAAAGATAAACTGCTGTAAGAACATATCTCTTATCATAAAAGCCAGTATCTTCATTACTTTTCTCTTGTTGCTGGGACAAATACCCAACACTCCAAATAAAGGAAGGAAAGGTTTATTTAGCTCACAGTTACTGGAGGTTTCAGTCCATACTCAACTGGATCCAAGGCACAATGCAGAGGCCAGCAATTCTTTGCGGTGGAATGGCAACAAAATGGTGACATAGGCAACCAACCAAGGGAGCAGAGAGCAACAGCACGACTCTGTCTCTCTGTCTCTCTGTCTCTCTGTCTCTCTTTAAATTACATCAGGCTCTCTGCCTTGGCCTATCTACCTCAGGCCACACCTATAATTCCCAGCAGTACTCAGACCATAATCTCCTCAATACTAAAACCCATAATCCCAGTGGATCATGGATCAAGTCTCAAACTCTAGAAGGCCCCGCCCCATGACTCATGAGGCTTTGAGGGGACAACTAGACATAAACTATAACATTCCGCCCCCGGGCCCCCAAAGTCTCATACATATTCCTTTGTACAAAAGCCATTTTAGTCCATCTGGAAGAGCAGCCAAAGTCCCAATTGTCTCAGCATTGCTGAAAAACCCAAAACTCAAGTCTCCTCCAAGACCCAAGGCAAACTCTCAACTGTGAGCCCCTGTACAATAGAAAAGTTAAATATATCCAACATTCGAAGGCACAAAATAAACATTATGATTCCAAAAGTTGCAAACAATAGGGTGATACAAAAAACTGGCACCAATACATGTTTAAACTCCATCAGGGCAAACAGTAAATCCCATAGTTCCATCTGAAACAGTCTGTGCTGAATTGTGAGCTCCAAAGGCCTTACATAGCTCCGCCCCTACAGCACTCTTGGTGATGGCTTCTCTCTTAGGCCGGCTTTGCTCCTTCTTTGCACGATCTATGTTCCTGGATTTTCCAAACTTCTGGGGTTTCCATTGAATAGGTTTCTCACTCTCTGCTTCACACACTGCCCTCTCTGGGTCACACTCCCTGGTGTCCCAGGCCTTCTTCTGAAATCAAGGTGGAAGCCTTCTTAACATAACAACTCTTGCATTCTGAATGTGAATAAAACCAATGTCATGTGAATGATGCCAAGGTCTGCTGCCAGCTGGAGCAGTAGCCAGGCTTTCTTCTCTCTTGTTTGTAGGGGTCGAGGTCCTGGATCACTGAGCTCTCTGACTCTGATTCTGAGGAACAAACTCTCCATGTTGACACCATTTTGGAACTTGGCTTGGCTACTGCAGCCATTCTGGTACATGGGTCTCTGAGGCTTTCTTCCCAAGGTAAAACCTCTCTCCCTTGCAATTCTGAGGCTGCAAAGGGCGGAGAGCTGCCACCTCTTATGATGCCCTCAGGCCATCCTTTTGATTCTCTGGTTCCTTCCCAGCAACAGAGATCCTTTCAGCTCCATCTTTGCAGCCCACAGCTTTCCTGGTGCTTCCTTCCTGGCCAAACTCACATTTTAAATTGTCCTGCTTGACTCTTTGCTCTTGATTCTCAACAGAAATCTGGCTAAAAGCCACCAATAACAACCATGCCACCACCCCAGTTGTTGGCTGCCTTTAAATATCTCTTGAAAGATTAATCAGTCCACCATGCTTAATCTCAGTCTTAGACAAAGTCTCTGGGCATGATCAAAATTCCAGCAGACTTTCAGCCAGTCCATAGTACAAATCATCTGGAGTCCAATGACCAATGCTGTCCTTTTTTTCAGCAGAAACATCCTCAACCTGGTCTTTACAGGCAGGCCTTCTGTTGGTCTTCTGCTCTGAGTTCTGACCAGAATCTCCCAAACAGAACAGCTGGAGCTGTTCCAATGCTTTGCTTGTAGCCAACATCTTTGAACATTTCCTATCTCTTCCCATAAGCCATTCCCAAAAGCTTGTAATCCACACGATCAGGTTAGTCACAGCAACGACTCCACTTCTCTGGTACCAAATTCTGTCTTAGTTATTTTTCTCTCGTTGCTGGGATAAATACCCGACACTTCAAATGAAGGAAGGAAAGGTTTATTTAGCTCACAGTTACTGGAAGTTTCAGTCCATACTCAACTGGATCCAAGGCAAAGAGGCACAATACAGAGGGCAGCAACTGTTGGTGGTAGAACAGCAACAAAATGGTAACAGAGGCAACCAACCAAGGGAGCAGAGCACAACAGCACAACTCTGTCTCTCTATCTCTCTGTCTCTCTTTAAATTATATCATGCTCTCTGTCTTAGCCTATCTGCCTCAGGCCACACCTATAATTCCCAGCAGTACTCAGACCATAATCTCATCAATACTAAAACCCATAATCCCAGTGAATGATGGGTCAAGTCTCAAACTCTAGAAGTCCCTGCACCGTGACTCATGAGGCTTTGGGGAGACAAGTAGACACTAGCCATAACAGCCAGATAGGAAGAGAAAATACCTATAATATCAAACTATTTTCAGCAACTAGAAATCAAGCAATACAGGCTCTTGCTCTTGCCTGCCACCATGAAAGGTTGTTTTCTGCCACGTGCCTCTCTGCCTTGGAATCAGCTGATTATGGATTGAAACCTCCAGTAACTGTGAGCTAAACAATCCTCTCCTCCCCTCATTTTGAGTGTCGGGTATTTGTCCCAGCAATGAGAGAAGAGTAACTAAGACAGAATTTGGCACCGCAGGAGTGGAGCCATTGCTGTAGCTGAACCTGACCATGTGGATTACAAGTGTTTGCAAATGGCTTTTGGGAAGAGATATGAAAGTTTTGGAAGGCCCTTTACTTGTGAATAGCTGGAACAGCTTCAGCTCTCTGCAGGGGAGATTCTGGTCAGAGCTCAGGAGACCAGAAGGCTGACAGAAGGCCTGCCTGTAAAGACCAGGCTGGGGAGGTTTCTTCTAGGAAGAAGGACGGCATTGGTTGCTGGACTCCAGATCATCTGTGTTTTGACTTAGCAGAAAAGTTGTCTGCATTTTGTTCATGCCCAGAGACTTTGCCTAAGACTGAGTTTAAGTATGGCAGACTGACGAATCTTCCAAAAGATATTTCAAAGCAGCCATATATTGGGGCAGCAGCATGGCTACTATTGGGGGCTTTTAGCCAGATTTATGTTGCAAATAAAGAGCAAGGAGCCCAGTAGGATGGCTCAAAATGTTGTGAGTTTGGCCAGAAAGCAAGTGCCAGTAAAACTGTGGACTGCAAAGACAGAGCTAAGAAAATCTCCATTGCTGAGAAGGAATCAGAGAATGGAAAAAATGGCCTGAGGGCATCACAGGAGGTGGCAGGTCTCTACCCTTCGAAGCCTCAGAATTGCAAGGTTCAGGGACTTTACCTTGAGGGAAAAGCTACTGAGCAGTTTGTTCGAGAATGGCAGAGGCGGCTGCACCAGGTTCCAGAATGGTGCCAGCATGGAGAATTTATTCCTTGGAATCAAGGTTAGAGTGCTCAGTGATCCATGCACTCAAACACTACAGCCAAGAGAGAAGGAAGCCTGCCTAGTGCTCCAGCTAGCAGCAGACCTTGGCATCATCCACATGGCAGTGGTTTTAGGCGCATTGAGAATGCAGGTGTTCTGATGTTAAGAAGGCTTCCACCTCAATTTCAGAAGGCCTGAGAAGCCAGGCAGTGTGCCCCTGAGAGGATGCTGTGTAAGCTGTGAGTGAGAAGCCTATTCAGTGGAAACCCCAGAAGTTTGGAAAAATCAGGAGCATGGATTGTGCAAAGAGGGAGTAAAGCCAGCCTGAGAGAGAAGCCATGGGAGCTACCACCACAAGCACCACAGGGGTAGAGCCACATGGAGCTTATAATTTGCCACAGGGTGCTACAGATGTTCCACAAGGACCTATAGGATTTAATGTTGGTCCTTCTGGATTTCGGACTTGTGCTGGTCCTGATGCTTGCTATCCTACTGTGTGTAACTTTTGGATTGGTAATGTGTATCTTGTGCCATTGAATGTTAGATGTGTTTAACTTCATTTGTACAGAGGCTTACAGAGACGTGGAACTTAGACTTTTCATTGTTGCTGAAACTGTTGGGACTGGTAACGCTTAGAGGTAGACTAGAATGTCTTTTGCTTAAAGAGATGTGCATGAGTCTTTGAGGGTCCAGGGCCAGTATATTATGGTTTGTGTCTAGGTGTTCCCCCAAAGCCTCATGCAGTCATGGGGTGGCTTCTGGAATTTGTAATTGATTATTGTGGAAGTGGGTGCTGCCCCTCCCCTGGGGCAGGGGATTTGCATTTTCAGTGTAAGGAAAGAAGGGAAGTTGAGCTGCTTGAGTTGCTGCTGCTACCATGAAAGGTTGCTCTCTGCCATGTGCCTCTCTGCCTTGGAGCCAGCTAAATATGGAAAGAAACCTTCAGTAACTGTGAGCTAAATAAACTTTTCCTTCAAAAGAAAGAAAGAAAGAAAGAAAGAAAGAAAGAAAGAAAGAAAGAAAGAAAGAAAGGAAGGAAGGAAGGAAGAAAGAAAGAAAGAAAGAAAGAAAGAAAGAAAGAAAGAAAGAAAGAAAGAAAGAAAGAAGTGAAGTAATACAGAACTACAATCCCAAGAGAGAGGAGATGAGTTCTACACTTACTCCAGATTACTAGCTAAGGCAGTTCCCAGTGTACAGAGTCAGAAAAGGAAGAATAAAACACGAATAACAAAGTATGCTTTCTTGTCCTTTATTCAACAAATATTTGTTAATTACTTTCACATTCTAGGGATACAATGATAGCCAAGTAGAAGAGCTTTTGTTTCACACTTGTCCAAGAGATGGGAAAGACATTACACAAAAATAATCATATCCTATAAAACCAAATAACTAGAAAAGCAAGATAAGGAAAGGGTCTGAAGGAAAGGATAGGAAATTGCAAGAGCAGTTAACAGATATAGACTTGAACTTCATAGAAGGCTTTCCTAGAGAAGGGAGCCTGGAGCCGGAGCGACAAGCCTCAGAGACTGTTGACTCCATAAAGGAGAGGAGAACATTGCATAAACAGAAACGTGTTCATGTAAAGGATCTAAGGTAGGAGGTAGAAGGACATGGCTGGGACCTTAAAGGGTCTGTGGCACTGAAGAAAAAAGAAAGCAATATGAAGAGTATGAGATGTGTTTTAGAGTGGCGACAGTGGCAGCGAGAGGACAAACAACAAATTTGATGCCTTGAAAGATGATGACCATGGAGACCGCGATCAGAATGAAGAAAACAACACACAGAACAATGGTGAGAAGGAAAAAACGGAATGAGGAGACAGGAGTCAGAGCAGCAGCAAGAGGAAGGCTGTTGTCCCTGCCCAGCAGAACGTCCCCTGTGGTACAACTACCCTTTCTGGTACTCCAGGAGAGCCCCAGGCCGTCCCAGCAGCTCACAGAGCTATGAACAGAATATCAAGCAAATGCGCACCTTTGCCTCTGTGGAGTAGTTCTGGGGTTTTACAGCCACATGGTACATCCTGGGGACCTGGCAAGATACAGTGACTTCCATCTCTTCAAAGAAGGAATTAAATCCATGCGGGAGGGTGATGCAAATAGAAATGGTGGCAACTGGATCATTTGGCTGCAGAAGGGCTTGGCCTCGCGGCGCCTTGAGACTCTCACCCTGGCCTAGCTGGGGGAACGGTGCATGGCTGGAGATCTCTGGGGCTGTGGTCTCCGTCCACTTCCAGGAGGATGTTATTTCCTTATGGAATGAGATTGCCAGTGACCAAACAACCACAGCTCAAATTGGGGACCCACAAGCACATGCTTCCCCTACCTCCCAGCACCATTATGGAGTACAAAACTCACACCAACAGCCTCAACATGCCAGGCAGGCTGGGCCCCCAAATGCTCCTTTTTCAAAACCTGTGGAAGACGTCACTAAATGTGCCATGACCCTCTCCCACTCTGGATGACACAGTCATGGAAGCGGGCACCATCGGAGCCAGTTGTTCTGTTGGTGTGCCACCTGGAAGACCTTTCTGTGCTGGACAAGAGGCATGGCAGAGCTTGTTACGCTGTGAGTACAGGCTGACTCGCAGCAGCTATGGCCACAACTGATACCGGCAATGAACAGTGCTAAGCCAAAAAAGAGGAAAGAAAGAAAGAAAGAAAGAAAGAAAGAAAGAAAGAAAGAAAGAAATACAGTTACTTTGTCTTAGTTCTTTGAGAATAAAAGCTTGTACTGATATATTTAGATAAGATATCAGGTCTGGATCTTGTGCTCTGAATAACTACTATGAAGATAACTATATGCAGGGTATTAATTATTGTAACCATCCTACTAACTTGTTTTGAAACTGTTTCATTGCTGTTTTGTCTTTTTTCTCATTAAAGTGAATAAAAGATGTAAAAAAAAGAAAGAATGAACGAAAGAAAGAAAGAAAGAAAGAAAGAAAGAAAGAAAGAAAGAAAGAAAGAAATGAGTTTCAAGTAGCAAACAAGGTTTGATGGTAGGATTACCATTTTGTTTTTTATGAACAATATGATATTACTGGAAGATTTTAAGAAAGAAGAATGGGATGAAATAGAATAATGGGGCTAAACAATGTGCAGAGCAGTTACTCAGCTAAGAGAAATGGTAGCACAGCTAAGAGCAATGCTGAGAAAACCAAAGGCATTAGGCTATAAGGGCACCTGTCCATTGCACAACGAGATCCATAAGGTCAAGAATGGCCTGCATTGGGCTAGCAAAATAGCTCAGCAGATTAAGGCACCTGCTTAGGCAGACTGCAAAGGCTGAAGTTCAATACCCAGCCTACTATGCCGACCCCACCCCCAGGGTGTGCTAAAATGGTGATTGAGACTGGGCGTGGTGGCACGTACCTGTAATATCAGCACAGGCTGGAAGGCCGAAAATAGTTAAGTCGCTAAGAGTCTAATATATGTAGTGAGACCCTGTAGACCCTGTAAACTGTAGACCCTGCACTATATAGATAGATAGATAGATAGATAGATAGATAGATAGATATAGAGATATAGATATAGATATAGATATAGATATAGATATAGATATAGATATAGATATAGATATAGATATAGATAAAAATATTTAGAAAAGGATGGTCTGCATGACAAGATGGTTTTAGATTTACAGTTTTCAAAACTTCTGCGTACAACAAAAGGCGATGTTGGTTAAAAATCAGCCGTTTCCTCACTCGTGTTCTAATTTAGTAACCCTCAGGGAAACGCAACAATAGGCATTTCTAACTGTGCTTGTAGATACATTGTGTTGACTTGAGAAGTTTAGAAGTTTAATTAAGTGACTCAGCAGAGAGCCAGGATTCCTAGTTGGTAAGCATCGTCATCCTGTGTAAGAGGAGGGCATGGACGTCGTGTGTCCCCAGCCCCAGGGTAGCTTGTTTATAACATAAGGAGGAGGGGGGAGAGGCAGGCTGGAGGCTGCAGCTGCTGCCCTTCCCTTTGCTGTTTTCTGCTGCCATGAACTGCTGCTCTCTGCCATGTGCCACTCTACCATGCAGCCAGCCGAGCACAGGCTGAAACCTGCAAAAACTGTGAGCTAAATAAACCTTCCTTCCTTAATTTTGGCTGTCAGGTATTTTGGCCCAACAACAAGTAAAATGTAACTGAAACACAAATAAATTCCCAGAAGACGCTGACGCTGCCATCTTTTTTTTTTTTTTTTTTTTTTTTCTTTTTTTTTTTTGTCTTTTTGAGACAGGGTCTCGTTATGCAGTTGAGGCTGGCCTTGAGCTCACTTTTGTAGCCCAGGCTGGTCTTGAACTCACACCAATCCTCCTGCCTCAGCCTCCCAAGTGCTGGGATTACAGGCGTGCGCCACCATGCCATCTTGGTTTGGTTTGATTTGGTTTGCATACGGGAAATCAAACTCCCAGCCTCACACTTTGAGAACTGCTGAATAAGACATGCTATGATAACAAACCTTGTGAAGTGGTTCATCTTGATTGTCAGCTCCATTAGGAAGCAGCCACCCGGCGGATTAACAAGGCATACTTCTGGATTAAAGCAGCTGTGACCCTAGGTTCCCTCCTCTCTGCCACTCTTCCACTGTTCAGCTTCTTGGCTGCCATGAAGTGAGGTGCCTGGCTCCACCACGGCCTTTTAAAATAGCAGTTGTGTTAGCCTCTCAGCCCTCCATTTGTGGTTGTTAGCAATTCCAACTGCCTTAAGAAAATAGATGTTTTATAAATAAATGAATAAATAAATAAATAAATAGATGTTTATTTTCACTTATTCAAAATCTATCTGGATTCGATCTCCTATAAATCAAAGTCCAAGCTGTTCCTACTTACAATGATGTGATCTACATGTATGGCCTCTAAGGTCAAGTGCCAAAGCATGAGAGATCTGGAGAGTCATGTGACATGTTCTTAGTTATCCTCCCTTGGATCTCATTGGTCAGTACTTAGTCACATGACCCAAACACAACTAAGAGAGGTCTGGGAAATGTGATGGAACACCAGTATTTTGTGAGGATTAATAATATGTCAGAGTAAGGGCCAGCCTGATAGCTCAGTGGATTAAAGTGCCTGCTTAGGCAGGGCATAGTGCCTTGGGTTTGATTCCTGGGATACTGTGCCAGTCCCACCCACAGAGAGCACTGAGACAGTGATTGAGACTGGCTGCAGGGGTGTGCACTGGTAATCCCAGTGGTTGGGCAGCTAAAAACAAGAGAATCACTATGAGTCGGATCTACGCAGTGAGACCCTGTCAACCCTGTAGACCCTGTCCTAAACACACACACACACAAACAACAACAACAACAAAAAAAAAAAACTGTCAGAGTATCTTCTGTCTCTAATCTGAGAAGAGGGAATGTCAGTTAAAAGCAAATGTTCAACATATTACCTAGTTTCATGTATTGAATATAATTTAACATTATTTGAAACCTGGGGTTTTATTTTCCTTTAGACAAACAAAGCAATTCTTATAACAATTTTTATCTGCGTGCATGGCCTAATACACACACACACACACACACACACACACACACACCCTTTCTCTAGGTTATCTCTTCGGCCCTTGTCAGAGTTAACCAGACATGGACATACTCCAGACGTTCACAGATTGAAGTGATATGAACATTCTGAGATGGAAAAGAAAACCATACTGATTAGAACCACAAGGCTATATCATGTTCACTCCCCTTTGCCGAGAATTCAAAATTGTGAAGTGCTTCGTTCCAGCAGCAGCCTCCTCTCACAGAGGTTATACACCCTTGGGACACTCCACTTCCTATATTACTTCAAGGTCTTTCTTATATTCGAGGGCTCGCAATGGCTGAGTGACGGGAGAGCTGACAGTTCTATTAGCTGCAGAGGGAGGACGTGTCAATCAATATTGCTCACATCTCTAGGTAACAAGCTGGGTTTCCAACAGTAACCCAGATTCCAGCGGGACAAGCCGTAGCGTTGTGTTCCTGTATGAAGTGGGCTCTTCAAGGGCTGCTTTTACTTCCAGGATCCTTAGTCACCGATTCAAACTACAAAGCATCAGTTCTGCTACAAGCTCCTGCCAGGCAGAGTCCAGAAACAACAACCAGGAGGGAGAGGGAAATTTTCTGGACTCCAATGCATTAGAGGACTGAGGCTTATTTTTCACTATTCATGATCGTAGAAGCAAGAAAATATTCTGCAGCAGCTCCTTTGAAGGTAAACGTTTTGGTTCCAATCTGTGGACAAAGAGGTCACATTTAACCATTTATTTTTCAAACTATAATTGTATTACATCACACTAAAGAATTACTTTGTGTGACAAGCCCAACTAGTCTGTGGAAAAATGAAAAACCAAGAGGAGAAATTAAATTTCAATGAAGAATAATATCTTTATTATCTATTAATGTTACAATATCATTGAGACAATGGAACTGTTTCAAATTAAAAAGTAGTTAGGTCACTGCTGAAAATATTGTTTTCATAGGATTTTGTAGATACACATTTTTTTTTTTTTTCTTCCAACTGAGTTAAGTCTTTTTATTGTTTTGGTAATCTCTTCCAGGGTTAGCTATTTCCATTGTAGGTGATGAGATGTGTAAGGCTCCACTTCAAATGTTGGCACTGCTATAAACACAGTCTCTTTCCCTTCTCTGCAACTCAGAATTAAAACTTTGATGGTTCAGTGGTCTAAAGCGCCTGCTTGGGGAAGCTTGGGCGGCTTCAGGGACCGCGGTTCGATCCCCAGCACCACATGCTGCGCCAGCCCTGCCTTCGGGGTAGGCTGAGCCGGCCATAAAAATGAGTGAATAAACAAAGGTTCTGAAACAAGAATAAAAATAATAAATTTTTAAAAAAAGAATTAAAACTTTGATTCTTGTCTTATATTCCAGTCTCAGAAGTAGTTGCACTGCAGTAGTTATTTGAAGACAGTCTTATGCTTTTTAACAGTGGTCTCTGACCAGGTTCTATCTTCTCCATGAATACTACAATGGGCTTAGTTTAGATATGTATTAAACTAGCCAGGCATGGTGGCTCACGCCTGTAATCCCAGCACTTGGGAGGCTGAGGCAGGAGGATTGGTGCGAGTTCGAGACCAGCCTGGGCTACAAAAGTGAGCGCAGGACCAGCCTCAACTGCATAGCGAGACCCTGTCTCAAAAAGACAAAAAAAATATATGTATTAAACTAAGAGGCATTCTCTCAAGTGAGTTTAAATGCACTTTATTTTTAGACAACCTACATGACATGTTTTTTTTCCCTAAAAAACAATGCATTCACTCCAACTAAATCACGGTCAAAATAAACAAAGTGTTCCAGATGACATCAGTCCCATTTGTCTAAAATCCTGGTGTTGTGTAGATGACACGCAGCAGCCAGTTATGACAAGTGATAGATCCAAGGTTACCATTGAATCCATTAACATTTTTCCATTTCTAAACCATCCTTAAAGAAAATCATAAATGGGGTCACACCATCCTCACGATAGTCCAGGAGAGCAACCATGCCATCTGGATTCATGTATGCACCAATAAAGAACTGATAGTTTTTGAAATTATCAAGGATGTGCTTGATTTGCTCTGCTGCCCCCGTCATAAACGGTTTTACTCTTTCTGGTCTTTGTTCTTCAAGTTTGCCTTTGATTGATTTCATATAATCTTTTTTTTTTTTTTTTTTTTTTTTTTTTTTTTTTTTT
>PVJA010011404.1:0-54890 GCA_004027025.1 Myocastor coypus
AAATCTTTTGGGAGAAATAGAAACTTTCAAACAATGAGAACATTTTTAAACCAGTGCAGTAGGCCTGAAGAAAGACTTTGCCTGCCATGGTTCTATGGAAGGAGACAGCTGGCACCAGAGGAAGTGGTGGGAACAAGAGTGCGAAGTTCCTTTAAAAGTGACTTCAAGGGCCAGTGAGATAGCTCAGTACTCTACAGCACCTGCTTAGGCAAGCTTTGGCAAAGCGCCGGAACCACGGTTCCATCCCTGGCACCACATGCTGTGCCAGCCACACCCCAGGGCGGGCTGATCCAGCCACAAAGAAAATAATGAAGTAAATAACTTCAAATAGATACACAAAGGGTGAGTACCCCTCAGCTGCCTGGCGAGCACAAGGACCCAGGTCCATTCCCCGGCACCACATGCCATTCCTCCCCAGGAACTCCAGGATCACTGTGCTGGCCACCGCTACCAGGTATGGTGATGCGCGCCTGTAATCCCACACTGGGGAGGCTGAAACAGGAGAATCGCAGGATCACTGAGTCCAAGCTGCATAGCAAGACCCTGCACCAAATAAATAAAGATTTCTTTTTCTTTTAGAAAAAGCATGCTACTTTTCATTTTCTGAAGTGTGTATATATTTTGATGGGCTCTCTCTCTCTCTCTCTCTCTCTCTCTCTCTCTCTCTCTCTCTCTCTCTCTCTCTTTCTCTCCCCCTTCCTCTTTCCCTCCCTCCATCCCTCTCAGAATTCATAATAAAAGCCTCTATGGCTCTAGAAAGCAAAACTACTTGCCACTTAGCCGTGGATAACTTGAGTTTGTGGCTCCTGATAGCTAAGGTGTCTATTTTGGGGTTGCTAACATTATAGAAACGGTTCAGCTCTGTGAATGCGCTGCAATTCTGGAATACTTTTCAAGTGGCTAAATTGTGTTATGTCTGAACTGGACATCGATGAAACTGTTTAAAAAATGATGGGGAACCCAGCAGCATACAGATAGCTGCACTGAAAGGATACGTGTTTGTGTCTGGGCAGAGATTCGGTGTTAGTTACAGACTATAGCCAGGAAAAGAAACAGGCCTGATCTCACTGAGGGAAAAATAAATGCAGAAACATGGAGGCAGTGCAATTGATTTTTTTTTCTTTTTGTCTTTTTTTGATTTATTTGGTATGAGGTCTCACTACGCAGCTCGGACTCGCAGTGATCCCCCTAGAACTGGGATTACAGGCCTGTGCCACCAAGCCTGGACTCTGTCCAGCTCAGAGCACCCCAGGGGCACAGCTCGCTCAGTGTGCGGTACCGGGAATCAAACCCCAGTCCGTTGCCTAAACTTGCCTACACAGATGATTTAGTCCACTGAGCTATCTCGCCGGCCCTGAAACTCTGTTCATGACTTTCTAGAATCACTGTAAGGGGCATCTTTTGCCAGGTTCTGCTGTAACAACCTCCTGACTAAAAATATCAAGGCCCCCGGCGGCTCTGGAGCCTCACCAACCTGAAGAGGACGGAAGACACCCCTGAGGGCTCACTTGCCTGATTATCTCTCTGTAGCTTCCCAAGAAAGGTCACTATTTGCTGCTAGATTTCTATGCTTTGCCCCACGAGACGTGAAGCCATTACTGTTCACAGTCTAAATCTCATCTTTCGCCTGCATTCAAAATGCTTCAAGAAGAAAAAAATACATATATCAAAACCAATATTCTCTGCTCCCTGTTTTCACAGACTGTACCCCTCAGCCCCTCAGAAGATCACTCCTGGCTCCACAGAGCCTGTCAAATACATGTGACTCTGCGGAGTCGTTCGCATAAAGGATTTGCGCTCCAGTGAGACATTCTGTCATCCCAGTAAGCGGTTAATGCACTATCCTCTACCTTTCCATTTTAGAGAATTTTGTCTATTTTTTAATGGATAGCACATTGCTATATTGCCTGGCCAAAGAGGCTATAAGATACTGCTCGAACTTTATTTATTTATTTTTTATTTATTTATTTTTTATTTATTTATTTATTTATTTATATTTTAGGGAAGGGTCTACAGGGTGTTCAGGGTCTCACTACTAGATCGGACTCGTAGTGATCCGCCTGACTACAGCCTCTTAGGAGCTGTGATTCCAGGTGTGCGCCATCATGCCCAGGCTCAATTGTGGTCTCAGCGCAGACCTCAGGGGTGCAGCTGGCACTTCTTAAATTGTAAAGGATAAATCATCGGGATTAATAGATGATTTGTGGGAAATATATATATATATATATATATTTTTTTTGAAAAATTAAAAACAATACAGAATTTCAAAAACAAAAAAGATAATAGGGAGATTTCCATCCGGGTCACTGGTCCCTTGGCCACAGGAGTGCTCACAGCTTTTCCACTCTTCTAGGCTTGGACAGCCCAAGAAATCAATCAATGGCGAATGCTGGAGAGGCTGTGGGCAAGAGGAAGCGTTCTCCACTGCTGTCGGGAGTGCAGGCTGGTGCGACCACTATGGAAATCAGCGTGGCAATTCCTCAGAAACTAGGCATACAGGTCCCATTCAGCCCACCTGTGCCCCTCCTCCCAGAAGAACTGAGAACCTCACACCACAGCAACATATGCACACCCACGTTTACAGCAACGCAATTTGTCATAGGTAATTCTTGGAAACAGCCCCAATGCCTCTCAACTGAGAAATGGATTTTCAGATATGAAGAAAGATAAACTCAAAGCATTTATAGTTAAATGAACACAACTAAGTATTTTTTTTAACAGACAGTTGGGAGAAAAATGTGGATTAAACTTCAGACTGCCTTCCACTTCCTGGCCAGCTCTATGCCCCGCCCCTGTGCCCATAGCTCTATATGTGGCATATAAACCTTGCTTGAATCAATGTGTGAATTTTATTCTCTTCAGAAAAACAGACATAATTTAGTTTCTTGATAAATTTTCTGTGGAAAGGGCATCTACTTAAACCATAAATGTTATAAACTGAGAACATTCTAATGCATATATAGAAATAATGTAAGTTGATGGTCATCTTCTCACTAATCCTATTTTAGGCAGTTGCTTTCCCATTAAGTTTCTCGTATGACACATTGTGCTGCTTGGTAGGGTACAGGGACGGTCTCCGTCATGCACACCATGCGTACGTGCTACCTAATTCATTCTTCTGCATCCCAGCCAGGAATCTGCGCTGCATTTTACCCGCATGGACTGCGTTTACCTGCATGGCCACAGAATCCGTATTTTCTACCGATTTCTCTCTTTCACTTGACCTCTTACCATTCAGTGTCCCCTGTCCTGGAATGATTTATGAGAAACTAATAAGTACTTAATAGGCATTTAATAAATATTCATAGCGTTGAATTTGCTACCTCTGTTTTCTTCCTTGCTCTTTGAGGCCCCAGGTAATACATCAAAGTCATCGGTCCCTTCGCCGCAGGAGCAGCTTCTCCACTTTTCTAGGCTGGGAAAGCCGAGCGGCGCACCACAGCTGTTCTCCATCACTTTGTCAACCTTGAATGGCTCCAGTTTAAAGATGACACTGATGACGTTCGGTCCTATTATCAATAAATGTAGCAAAAAAAGAGTGACGTTTAAGGAACATCTGGACAATCACAGAAGACGATAATAACATATCTAATGTTTAGTAGAAGGAAACTAGGGCTTATAAATATCATAAAGATAAATATAGCAAGCAAATCAAGATGGCATGGGAATTAAGGATAACAACATATCCTTAATTAGAATAGAGAGGGCCAGTAAGATAGCTCAGTGGACTAAACACCTGCTTAGGCAAGCCCAGGGACCAAGGTTCAATTCCTGATTGGAAGGCCATGCCTGTCCCACCACTAGGTGCACTGAGCTGGCCACCAAAACCAGGTGTGGTGGTGCATTCCTGTAATCCCAGTGATGGGGAAGCTGAGACACGAGGATCTCAACAAGCTGATAGTTAGACCCTGTAACAAATGCATAAAATACAAATAAATAAAAATTTAAAAAGAATGGAGAGACTTGAAAGCTGGTAATGATTTTTTGAAAGAAAGTATGATGTTGTGCAGGTGAAAAACTGCGAACAAAGAACAGTGCATACAAATAACTGATAAAAATGAACCAGAAAAGAGACAGGACTTCTCACAACAAAGAGTAGTCCCTGGGTTGCATCGGTTCAACAATAGAAAACACTTGCCTAAAGGAAAAGATAATTAAAGATGAGTGTGAGGAAAGTGTCCAAACCAAAAGAAAACAAAAGGATAGGAGAAAAGAAAAAGTTTGATAACCTACAGGACACACTGGGAGTGAAAATATGCATATGTAGACTTCCAGAAGCAGCAAAATGTGGGGCAAAATACATGCGCAGAACTCTGGGCCAACGTCATCTGAATTTGATGATCGATTCAGCAGGCTCAGCAAGACTCCAAAAACAGGGGATCTCTGCCTTAACCCAAAAATTCAGACTTGAAGAAAAGAAAACATCTTCAGTCTCCGAAGGTGAAGGATAAATATAAACAACCTGCCAACACAAATTGAATTGCTAAAATTAGTCCCAATTAATGGAAGTTCAGGAAAAGTAAGTAAACGAACCAAAGCAGAGGCAATCCGCAAAGAGTCCTCTGGTAGGAGACACATTAAAGGAAGCTGCTTTAATTGAGGAAAATGACACAAAAGGAAAGGAGAGACCACAGAGGCAGGGGACAGGGTCACAGGGTCAGAATGGAATGGAGGTGCGGTGATGGAAGGCATTTAGAAAGGAAGACCTCCTGGCTGCGTCTCACACACACACACGAACACACACACGCACACACATGCACACACACTCACATGCACACATTTTCAAATCTTTTCTTTCATGTATGGTGCCATGTAACGCAGGATTCAAGTGCTCATTTATTCATAGTAAAATCTTTCCTTGTTCAAAGCCAAGAGAAGGTGAATATATAAAGCAGACTGGAGGAAAGTTGTCCCTTAATGAGGTGTGAGCAGCAGTTCCCTAAAGTTCTCTGAGAAACATGGTGTCTTCCGATCATAGAATAGGCCTATTCTGTATATGTAGAACAGACCCATAGAACGGGGCTAGAGTTAAGGGAACCTCATGCTGCGCAATTTGTAAAAACCGTATTCAATTTCTAACAAAGGAGTTATCAAGTAATACAGGACCATCAAAATAAATAAATAACAATGAAGAAGAGGTCCGGGGAGACAGCTAAGTAGAATAAGCATTTGAGTGGCAAGCACAAAGTCCTGAGTTCAATCCCCAGTACCACTAAATAAATAAATAAATAAATAAATAAATAATAAACAAACAAACATGAAAATACTGATGTCATTACATAATACCGCTATCTCTTCCTTCACCCTAAGCCAACTTCATTAGTTTTCCTTTATTTTTCTTTTTATTTATTTTTATTTATTTTTTTCATTTTTTATGATTTAATATTTTATTGTATAAATTTAACAATGGTTATATATATACATATTTTCATCATCAGATCAGTTTAGATTAATAGATAAAGGTATGTAAGATTGATCAAACAAATAAACATTAACACATTCAATCAACATTACATTTTTTTTTCTTTTTCTTTTTCTTTTTTTTTTTTTTTGTTCTTCTTAGCAACATCAATAGGGAGGTGGGTCATGCCCACACACTGCTCTGTAGAACTATTGTGAGGATAAGATGCAACGTGTCAGCTTTCATTGGTTTTCTGAGTCCAAGTTAAGTAGTCTGTTGAGTTTGGCTAAATCAGAGCCAAAAGAACAGGAAAACAAAGTGAAGAAAGAACAACAATGTAAGAAGAACGTGTGCGCTAGTGAATCAGAAGGAACAAGAAACCGTCCCTAACAGTGCCTTAAGATAGGAACCTAACAGCAGTCGAGCTGTGGGTGCAGCTGTGCTTCAAGGGTTTCTGTCATAATGACAAAGACCAAGGCTTTTTGTACTTTCACCTTGATACAGCAGCATCAAACGTTTAGGTCTATAAGCTTCAAAAACTTCAGATGGTGTATTTTTTATTTTAAATGATCTAGCTCTTAATTTTAAAGGCTACGTGTATAGTCAAAATCCTAGCCATAAAGTTTTTCTATTATGTAACTACCACCGAGGATGAATATGATTCTTATTTTCAGAATCTAGAATCCACAAACTTTAATTATCTTGAAAGGACTGAAAGAAAGTTATCAAATTCCAGAGAAATAATTAAAATTTCTTTTA
This sequence comes from Myocastor coypus, assembly GCA_004027025.1. Lineage (NCBI taxonomy): Eukaryota > Metazoa > Chordata > Mammalia > Rodentia > Myocastoridae > Myocastor > Myocastor coypus. The sequence goes on from PVJA010011404.1 coordinate 6,161, forward strand.
TCAATAAGGATATAGAAAAAGTGAGAATGTATTGAAGACACATTTAGAAATTCGAGGCATTATTTCTTAGATATTTTAAAAGGTCAATATTGTTATTATTACTACTCAGTACCATTGATTATATTCTTTGGCTTAGGATAACATAACCCATTCCCATTTTACATTGTTTAGAAATAACTAAAATTAATTATTTCATTACATAACTTGGATTAAATAAGAATGGAACTTGAGAAGTCATAGCAGCTCATATGAATATAAATTTATTCCTCATTGCAATGAAGATAACATACAACGTTAGCATCCCTGGGAACTGACAGAGCTGCTTTTCTATTCTTGTTATTTAATTCGTGTGTACTGGTATGCTGTAACTAGTTATCTCAATTATATATGCTGTCCTAGGTATTTAGCATCCTGTCCTAAGTATTTAACTAATCAGATTACCCCAAGCTAAATAAATTCAAGGAAAAATTTCCAAGCAACAGAAATTGCCTAGAAAAGAACATTCTTGGAATTTACTATGCAACACTCTATGTTTAAGTTTCCTTACTTTTTGAAAAACTAAGGATCCACATTTCAAGTGAAAAATATTTACATTATAGTTTGTTTGCAGATTAAGAAAGACAGTCTGAGCAAACCAGCTAAAAGCTAATACGTGCAAAACCTGGGGAGTTTTTATCCTATGAAAGCATACAGAATGAATTTTGAATTCATTCCAATGCAAAGGCTTGTGACCTTTAACGAATTTTTCTTGCCATTTTTAATAGTCAATGTAAACACTGATATTGATTTTTGATCTATATATAATTCAATCATGGGGTTTTAAAAAGCACTTGAGTGCTTACAGAATGATTTGTCTTTGAAGCAAATTTCTTATGTATTTGGTAGTTTTGTTCGGTATTCATTTTAAGAACTCTTGGGACTAAGGAGACAGCTCACTGGAATAAGTGCTTGGGTGGCAAGTGCAAGGTCCTGAGTTCAATCTCTGGTACTGCAAAATAAATTAATAAATATTTTTTTAAAAAGTCTCTTTCACCTCTCTCTTGTTCCAATGAATAACAAGGATCTTAATGGACAAACAAAAGTATCTACTTAAAAATGGACATAGTTTCATGCCACTGCTAATCTATGCCAAAAAAAAAAAAAAAAAAAAAAGGTCCCAGCATTCATAATAATAACAATCAAAACCACTTTAGCTATTTAATTGGAAATTTTAATGGTAAGTTGAAGTAATTCACACTTGTAATGTCTTAGGAGACTTAGAAATGACTATTTTCAAACGTAAAAGCTAGGTTTAAGGGTGAGGATACTGAAAGTGGAAGCTACATTTCAAAACCAAAAAGATGAATGATGCCTACAAAAACCTGGAGCTAGCAATCAGAATCACTCCTTTCCCGTCTTTACCACAGAGCAGCCTCAATTTTCTGTTTGCTTTTGAAACAAACTTGGCTTCTGCAAACCTGCTGCTTGCAATGCTATTTCATTTTCTGCCTCAGTCACTCTGACATTTGACGGAGTGTTACCAGTTGAGGGGTTTGCAGTGATTTTTGAGCCTGAATCAAGGAGTAGAAAAGAATTTAAACATTTTAGTAAGAAGAATATAATTTAAAGGATGAAGTGAAATGCACTTTGCCTAAAATTTCTAAGCAAGGTAAGGGCATTCTCCTATTATTTATTTAGGTACCATGTTACATTTAACAGAAAGTGAAACCCTGAGAACATAGGTAGTATGTTTTTAACTGAAAAACGAAATTAGGCAACTTATTTTTCAGTGCGCATGGTCAGTGGTTGCTGTGACCATAATTTGATCCAGCTTAGCTTGAAATGCTAATAGCATCGAAATCATATCAGAGAATAGAGCCTCAAATAAGTGTTCATTTCTAGCTATTGAATTCTGAGCTGTGCCTCTTTTATTAGTTTTTCTCCATAAATATAAATTAGAGTAGACATACAATTACTTGTAAGGGATTGCATTTTTGCTGTGAACACAATGAAAATCTGTGCTCTGTTTATCTTTACAAGGTTATCCTATCCACCAAGATTAATTTTTCCAGTGTTCTCATTTACTGCTGTTGCTATCCTGGGAATCATGGGAATTCTGATAACTATTTTTCTAAATTCTTCTTAAGGAATATAGACCTCACTATTGAACATAAAAAAAAAAAAAAAAAAAATACTCTTAGCATGCTGGCCCTGCCCTCCTGGTGCACTGAGCTGATGACTGAGACAGGGTGTGGTGGGGCACGCCTGTCATCCCAGTGCTGGGGAGGCTAAAAACAGAATCTTCTCTATGAGTCCGAGTTGTAGAGTGAGACCCTGTGCCAAATGTATTTTTTAAAAAAGCAACAGATACTTTTATCATATTGTGACTACCGAAGACCAAATATAAGCTCCTGGAGAAAAACTATGCACTTATGTACACAGGATAAATAAGATATTGGTCCTAAGAACCTTCAAAAGGTTCATCACACTGATCATAGCACCTGTAACAGTAAAACTATGCTTGGAATGCATGTCACTCTCGTCTTTTTGATGTGTACTGCTCCCAATGTAAACTCCGTTGCTGTTATATGCTCTCTCAAGAGTATTAGCTGAAAATAAGAGACTGGGCCAAGTACCATAGGCTTGACAGGCTACAATTTTGTATTTCCTTGAATTTCCAAATATCTGTGTCAAAATTGTGTAACTGCTTATAGCACATTCTGTGGAGCGTTATTAGAATATCAATGATTGTCAGAAAATATAGATTCCAAGCTAAGTCAAAGATGTTTGATATTCAGAAAGCCAGTGATGATAAGCTCAATTACCTATGTTATAGAGTAATAATATCACGAAGCTTTTCTGCTGGAGGGTTGAGAATGTAAGTTAACAGACCAAAAATTGGAGAAAAAGAAGGACTATGAGGATAGCCAATATTTTGGCCCTAGCCCCTCAAGGTCAGTAAGGACTCAGGACATAAGAGAACCTGTGCTGTAATATCCTATAACTCAGAGGTGACTCAAATTTTCTGGTCAAGGAGATTGTGGGACCTCAGAGGAAAGGGATAAATGAACTATAATGTGTCTAAGGAGAGTCACCCAGAGAAAAACATTCTCTCAGGCTTTCACAGAAAGCAAACTGGCCAAGCAATGGCCGTGACTCGTCCCGAAGGCTGACACTGACAACAGTTCTACAAAGCACTGCACATGGTTCCAAAGTTAATCCTGAGGGGATTTGACCTTGGAAGATACAAAAGATGAATGTTTTGTTATACAGGTATTGCTTTGACTTGCCCTTGATCACCGAGCAATAAAACTTAATTACGAGGTGTGAAACGCAGAGCTAGATTGATGAGATGAGCTGTAGGAGGCTTGGATCAACAGCCCCTAACATTGCAAGTTTCACTGGTGGCCCACTGCAATTTTGGAACATCAGACTGTGTATGCATCTGCTTCCTCTTAATTCAAAGAGAAGAATTTTTTTTTCTTTCCTTAGCAACATCAATAGGAAGGTGGGACATGCCCACACACTGTGCTCTATATAACTATTGTGAGGACAATATGCAATGTGTCAACTGTTAAAAAAAAAGAATGAGAAAAAAATTAATTAACGTTTATTGAAAGTGTTAATGTTTAATTGTTTGATCAATCTTATACACCGATATCTATTAACCTAAACTGATCCGATGATGAAAACCTGTCATATAACCATTATTAAATTTTTCTGGTTTTGAAATTCTGTACTATATGTACTCTTACTTGTTACTGTTTTTCTGTCTTTGTTTGTGCTGTTTTTAGTCTTTAAAACAAAAATAACAGGAAAATGAATAAGCTTCTGTTCATTCCTAGAGGAGCAATTCTGGACATTCTGGTAGCTGCACGTGGGCAAGTTTGTTCCTATCGGATGGAAAAGAACTGTAAAGTGTAGAGCTCCTCAAAGTCTACAACCTGATAGTGAAACTTGTGTGATTAGAAAAATGGCTATTTCTAAGATTTCATTTACCGTGTGTCACTATAGTAAAGCATACACTGCTTGGGCTGGGGAAATAGCTCAGTGGAATAAGTGCTTACCTGACAAGCTCAAGGTCTTGAGTTTCATCCCTGGCACCACCAAAAAAGAGATTCAGCAAAACTTACACTATGATACATTTTTGAGTACAGCTAAAGTCTAGTCACTTAGCAAAACCCCTTATCTCAACACATTATCATCACTGTAGGGCTCCACATGGAACCTGTTGACATGTGTCTTAGTTATTTTTCTCCCATTGCTGGGACAAATACCTGACACTCAGAATGAAAGAAGGAAAGGTTTATTAGCTCACAGTTACTTACTGGAGGTCTCAGTGCATGTTTGGCTGGCCCAAGGCTAAGTGGAGCAGGGCAGAGAGCATCCAGTTCATGGCAGCAGGACAGCATCAAAATGGCGACAGAGGCCGCCAACCCAACAGGGCAGCAGAGCAATAGCATGAGTCTGTCTCTCTGTCTCTCTTTATGTTACATTCAGGCTCTCTGCCCCAGCTTATCTGCCTTAGGCTACACACATAATCCCAAAAGTACTTAAAACACATAATCTGAGGGATCATGGATCAAGTCTCAAACTCTAGAAATCCCTGCCCCATGATTGCATGAGGCTTTGAGGGGACAACTAGACATAAACCATAACAACGTGTTTGGTATCATTTATTGTACATCTACTCTTGTGTTCCCCATCTCCCATCTGAATCCCTGGTAACTAAGTGGAATATTTTATTCTCTATCTCTGGGTACCTGGTGTGTGTGTGTGTGTGTGTGTGTGTGTGTGTGTGTGTGTGTGTGTGTATTTCAGCATATAAATGAGATACAGGTGCAATATTTTTCTTTCCGCAGCTACTGGATATATCACAGGTTTTTCTTCACTGTCTGAGGTTCACTGCACCATTAGTAAGGATGCATAAGACAGAGTAAAAATTCTGCTAATACTTACTGTATATTTATTAAAGGAATTAAATTAGTGTTCTATCAATGTATTGAACACATCATTTCAGCCTTCATATATAGATTGTTTGACCACTTTGAACTAAGAATTTTTCATTGAAATTTTTCATGTAAATTCTCTCTCTCCTTGTCTCTCTCTCTCTCTCTCCCTCCCTTCGTCCCTCATTTCTTCATTCCCTCTCTCCTTTCCTTTCTCTCTCTCTCTCTCTCTCTCTCTCTCTCTCTCTCTCTCTCTCTCTCTCTCTCTCTCTCAGATTTCTGGACCAGCAGAAAATTTTACTGTCTGCTTAGCAGTTATAGAAACCAACAATCAGGATCTTTCTTTTGCTGCAAGCCAATGGGCAAAAATCACACTGAAACATACAGGTAAAAAATATCACTAGTGATCCTTCAAATAACCTGTTCAATGAACCTCAGTAAAAGACTACTCTAATTAAAATAATGCAATTAATGGAACATTATATTTCCTGCCCTTAGCTCTTTCTCAAAATTCCATATTCTTCTGTCATACAGACTACAGAATTTTTTTAACTACGTGCCAATTATGGGGACCACTTGCACATACAGATGTTTGCCTTGTGCTATGTTAGAGCACTGTATTGACCAATAACGAGCTTGTATAGCCATAACACTACCCCTAAGAGCTAATTTTTGAAGATGAACAAAATCAGGCATACAGTATGGTTTTTAGAGTGCCAAAACTTGTTTTTTCCAAATTCTCACTCTCAAAAAAGTTATGCTTAGGCTTTAGTTTCTAATATTCTTTCTTTCAATTAGCATACTTCCAGTTATATAAACCTCCAAAGGAGCTTGGAAGATGGGGTAAACCAAAGGCATAGCACACCTAGGGCAGAATTAGGTATTAATGCGTTGGTGTGAAGCAATTACAATAATGATGGTCCTTGGTTGTTAAGGTTTATTGGGGGCGCTCAGTGACTCATTGATAAGATGACACAGTGACAAGAACCAAAGAAGACTGTGTCACAACCAGTAACATATTGATTCATTCTAATGAAAACATGTGAAACATTGCCAGTGAACCATGCAATATGACGCAATGTGTCCTAGTTTAGATTCATAATGCCCCTAAGAGTCTAATGTCTTCAGAGTTGGTGTTTGCAGAGGGTGGTTGGACCATGGGCCATAACAGAGTCCCAGGATGGCAGCCACCATAAAGAAGGTGGCTGTAGAAGTTGTCAGTGTCGCTTTTGAAGATCAACAGAACATAAACAAATTTGCATGGAACACGAGTAGAATCACAGACCAGTCTCAGTCACCATCTCAGCATGCCTCGGGGACAAGGCCAGCATGGCTTGTGGCGCCTGGGATTGAACCCCAGTCACTGCACTCTGCCCAAGCAGACACTTTAGCCATCTGAGATGTCTTGCCAGCCCGTGTGTTGAGTATTGTGTCCCAGCAATGTGCAAAAGTTTAAGACATATTTTGGTTCTGAGAGGTGGGATTGTTGCTCTGACTAGACCAGACCTTGTGGTTTGGAAGCGTTTGGAACTGCTTCACAGAAGGAACATGGACAGGTTTGGAGACGTAGTCCTAGCACATTGTAGGCCAAGCCCCACGGAGATTATTAAAGAGAATTCAGAATTTCAGGATGCTGACGAAAAGGCAGATGACGAAGACCAGTTGCAGAATGTTTCAACTCAGGGTAAGGGCTCCACTAGCAGTTGGAATTGAGACCCCGTATGCTATGCTCAGGAGGGAAATTAGTCCACAAAACACTGAGATTAAGGATGAAAGAACTTTAGAGGTAGCCCAGTTTTGAGTCTGTGAAGTGGGGCATTTCGTATTGCTCCTCACAAGATTTGTACCAAGAAACAGGAGAAAAGAACCATTTCTAAAGCTTTGAATTTCACCATAAAAGGGGTTCAATGTTGCAGCAGATTGCTAAAAAGGTGAGCATTAAAAGGCGATCAAGTGGGCCAGGGAGATAGCTCAGAGGCACAAGTGCCTGCCTGGCAAGTGCAAGGTCCTGAGTTTGATCCCCAGTTCCAGAAAACAAGACAAAAAGAACTAAGTGTTTTGCAACAGGACAACGGGGACAAGGCCAAGAGAACACGCAGAGGAATTGTAAGACTTTGCCTTTTGCAACCTAAGGTGAAAAACTGAAAGATGTTGCTCTGAGAAGAGAGTCTCAGGACACCCTGCTGGAAGAGGATGCCCCACAGTATTGGTTCTCTAGAGCATGGTTCACAGTGCTCAGCCTTCCAGGGACTCAGCAGACACTGCAGAGGGCCTGGGTACTGCTTGATGCGAAGACAACACATGAATGTAGTCCTAGTTTGATGAGTGTGCAGAATTCAAGAGTTGTGGGATCAAGCGGCTTCCACCCAGATTTCAGAAGGAGGCCTGGAAATCAACGCAGGACATCCCTGAGAGGGCAGCGTGCAAAAAGCATGAGGGCGAAGTAGAAAGATGAGCGAAGATGCCAAGGAATTAGAGGTGCCAGGAATGTGGGACATCGCAGAGAGGAGGAGCCAAGAAGGCCCCATCCAGCAGCGCTGTACAGGGAGGGCCTCCTGCCAGAGACTTGGGTATGCACAACCCTGACCCAGGTTCCGGATTTAATGTTTGCCCTTCCCCACCTCTCTGGGGTTCAGTTGGTTTCTACACGCTTGTTTCTCTGCTTTGGAATCCAAATGCTTACCTACATCACTGCATGGCATAAGCTTTTTACTGGCTTTTCAAATTCTACAGGGCTCACAGATAAGAATTCACTTTAAGTCTCAAAAGGAAATTTCATCTTGGACATTTCAACAATGCTGAACTGTTAGGACTTTGGTGGCTCTTAGAGGTGAACAAAATGGATTTTGCATAAAAAGATACGCATGAGGGGCCAGTGAGATAGCTTAGTGGATTAAAGAGCCTACTTAAGCAGGCTTAGGCAAGGGCAGGGACCACAGTTCGATCGCCAGCAGGAACCATCTGGGTGCCAGCGCCCCTGGGGGTGGGAGAGACAGAGAGAGAGAGAGAGAGAGAGAGAGAGACCTTTTAAGTCTGGGGTTGAATACAATGTTTTATATCTGTATGTCCTCTCAGAGCCTCACGTGGTTAGAGGGGAGACGTGTGGCATTTCATTGGATTATGGGGGTGACACAGTTGGTGTGGTGCTGGAAGGTCGCTTACTGGGGGTATGACCTAGCAGGCAATACCTCCCTCCCTGATACTTATCTTTGCTCTTTCCCTCCTGGCTAGCATGGCTCAAATAGCTTGCACTGTAGACTGATGATATGAATCAAAATAAATTTCCCCTATCTTCATGTTGGAGGGCATCAGGTATTGTGTCCTTGAAAACATGAAGTGACTAAGACATTGTTTATCTTCATGTGTATATTGCTATTTTGAGTCTAATTTTAAGAAATGCACGCTCAGGGACTGGGGAGATAGCTCCGTAGCACGAGTGCCTCCCTGACAAGTGCAAGGTTGTGAGTTCAAACCCCAGTCCTGCCAAAACAAAGAAACCAAAAACTTAGCAAGAAATGCATGCTCATGCCCTTTGCCTAGTTTTAAGTCAGGCTGTTTCTAATTTAACTGTTAAGCTCCAGAGGTTGTCTCTAAATATTTCAGTTATTAATTTCTTATGAAATATATGACTTCTGAATATTTTCTCCCATTCTTAATGTGACTGTTTTCTTCTGTTGATATTCTTTGATGTTCAATTTTTTGTAAATTTTCACAACTTCCACTAAGTCTATTTTTTTTCTTTTGTGGAATTTTCTTCATGTAATATCTAAGAAATTATTGTGAAAGCCAATATTGTGAAGATTTTTCTCTGTTTTCTCTTGGGCCCTATATTTATGTCATTGATCTACTTAGAGTTGCTTATTGTATCTAATGTGAAGTAAGGGTGCCCTTTCTCTTCTTGTATGGCTCAGTTCAGTTTTTTCTAGAATTAGCAATGGAAAGATTTGCACAGACCTCTTCAGGGGACTTGGCTCTTATGTCAAAAATAATATTTTCAGCCAGGCACGGTGGTGTACACCTGTAATCTCAGCACTTAGGAGGCTGAGGAAGGAGGATCGGTGTGAGTTCGAGACCAGCCTGGGCTACAAAAGTGGGCCCAGGGCCAGCCTAGACTGCATAGTGAGACCCTGTCTCAAAAAGACTAATAATAATAATAATAATAATAATAATAATAATAATAATAATAATTGCAGCAGTTTATCTCTTGCCCCCCCCCTTCTGCTTTGTTGGTCTGCATGTTAGTCACTATGGTAATGCCAAAATGTTCTGATTATGGTAGCGCTGTAGTAAACTTTGAAATCAGACAGTATGAGAACACAACTTTATTCTGTTTTATCAAGATTGTCTTGGCTATTTAGAGTCTTCAAGTTCTATATGAATTCTAGAGTGGTATGGCAATCTTCAGGTCTGAGATTCTCCTAGCAAAATTATATGAATCTTTTTATGTTAAAGAGACTAAGAAATAATTTTAAAAGCATCAGAAACGATAGAGAATTCTTTTTTTTGGGGGGGGGGGGCGGAGGGTCTACAGGGTGTTCAGGGTCCCACTACTAGATCAGACACATAGTGATCTGCCTGTTTACAGCCTCCCAAAACCTTGGATTACTGGCATGCACCACCACACCCAGTCTCAGAATTATGAAACATAGTATGATAGGAATTCAAAAACGATTTTTACTTCGAAGTAGTTGCTCGGATTACCTGTTGTAAGCATGTAAAACTGATGAAAAACCTATACTTTAATTGTTCTTTTGAGTAAATCAATGGAAATTAGTAGTACAATTATCTTAGCTATCTTGTATCTATGTATATACTTTAATTATTATTGCTTATTAGTACATGGTTCCCATACTTATTGATGGTATTTGTCACAGAAAATGGGCACCTGTTCATATTATATCTTAATTCTTCCTTATTCGTTCACTTCCTTTCTTTTCAACCCTTGTTCCCCTCTCCATTTACAAAACCTTAGTTTTGCCTCTTTCTTTCTTTCTTTCTTTCTTTCTTTCTTCCTTCCTTTCTTTCTTTCTGTTTTGTTTCTTTTTCCCTTTCTTCTTTCTGTTCTCTCTGCACTTTGCTTCCCTCCTATCTGAACGTGTGTGTCCTGTTTCCTGATATCCATCCCTATGCACCTGTGCGGATTCTCCTGCAAAAAGAACAACTCAGTATTTACACTCATGTGCCCAGTTTATTTCACTTGCGATTATGGTCTCAAGGTTCTTGCATATTTCCAAATCCGACTCAAGTTTATCCTTCCTCATAGCAGAATAGTTCACCATTGTGCACAAACACCGTTTTCTTCATCCACTCAACTTTGGGTGGAATGTGGGCTGTTTACAAGATTTACCTGTTAAAAACCATGTTGCTATAACCATGTCACTGTGGGGTGATGTTTTTAATTCCGTCAGGCAGGTATGTTGAAGGGGGTAGCCCGGGCTAACGGAACTGCTGATTTTAGTTATCTGAGAAATCTCCCTACTGACTTACATCATGACTGTCGTGATTAACAGTTACACTAAAACTGAAGAATGAACTTTTGGAACAAACGGAGGTTATGAGCAGAATATATTTATTAGGGGAAAGAAAGCCCCAATCCAAGAGAGGGACAGGTGGAGTGTCCTGTCTCTTCCAGGAACTTTCATAGTACAAAACCATGCAGTGGGTGGGTCTGAGGTGGAAACCATGGAAACTCGCTCAGGTGGGCATGAGGAGGGACAAAATCATGGTCAACCAATGAAGTTGCAAGCACCATTGCTCAAGTAAAATTGATTAAATCCAGTACCGAACAGGGAAGGGAGTGATGTAGCAAGCCTGCATGAATATGGAACAGGGTCTCCTCCTGTTGGGGTTGGGCTAGTGACACATTTATGCTCTCTTTAAGGCGATTGACAACTTTTTTTTTCTGGAGCCAGGGATTGAACTCAGGCCCTTGTGCTTGACAGGCAATCGCTCATTCTACAGAGCTATATCCCCCACCACTTGATACCTACATAGAATATCAATCCCTGATGCACATTCCTAGGGAAGTATGTGGCCAGATTTGTTTTTTCTTTCGTCTTGAGGTGCAGCCCACATCAGGGGTGTCTGCCTCTTGCAAAGCTATAAAGTCACCTTGTCTTCTTTGGCCCCATCTGACTGCCTGTCATATTTCTATCTAATTTAACTGCCTACAGCTGTCACAACCAGAGCGACAGTGGGCACACACAGAGGTCATGGCAGCTCAGAGAAATTTCACTGAGTCACAGATTGGAACTTCTGCCTCAAAGGAGGTAGAGCCGGGGTTTTTTGTTGTTGTTGTCTTTTTGTTTGTTTGTTTGTTTATTTGTTTGTTGGTTTTCTAATCTCCCTTGCAATTGGCACTAAAAGAAGCCAGATGGGCAGGAGAGTCCATGGAGGGTTTTCAACGTATCTACCCTGTTTCTGAAGTTCAAGTCCCTAATAATCCAGGAAAAGTTGTACATCTTCATGTAGCTGTACCTTTTACAATGTTAAAAGAATTAAAACAAGCTGCTGTTACTTACGATCCTACTGCTTCCCGTAGTAGTTTGGTAGTTTAGTTTAGTAAAAGTGCTAGAAAAACAGATTATGATCCCAGATGATTGGAAAGGAATAGCTAAATCATGTTTGAATCCAGAAGATTATTTATTATGGAAAGGAAATTTCTTTGTGATAGGTTCTGGCCCTAGTATGAATTGCTGAACCATTATGGTGGTCATCAAATATGGCGGAAGCCCTTAAAACAGAAGCTTATCTTCCCAGAGACCACCTCGCCCCTTCTTCTCCAACTCAGCCCAGGGTGTAGTTCCCTTTCACCTATCCCCTCACCTCAGGGAAGGCCCCAACCAGCTCCTCAGGTAAATCTAAACATCCCCCTCAAGCCCCACCCCTGGCAAAAGGCCATAAAAGCCTCAGTCTCCCTTTGTCCCAATCCAGAACATTTCTTATCTTCTCTAAATTCTCTTGACCTCCAAGATAATAAAGCCCCTTTCCCTTTTTTTGTACTTCTGCCTGTTTCTCTGCTGTGACACCAACACCGGGACAATCCTATCACTTTAAATATTGTGCAGAAGAGGCAGCTGGAAACAAGTCGGGCATTACAAAAGATACCCTAATTGGGGAGGTGCCTTTGCTGGCGCAAAAAAATCCACCGAGCTTTGCATTGCAAATATATGAGCAAACTCGGATAGCTGCCTTCAGGCCTGGAGGGACCTTCTCAGAGTGGGGCAACCCTTAACTTGGCTTCCATTAGGCAAGGTCCTTATGAACCTTTCCAATGTTTTACTGCTCATTTATTGCAGGATTATAAATGACAAAGAAGCTAGGAAATTTATAGTTCAGCCATTGACCTTCAGAAATGCAAATAAAGGTGTGAAGAGGCTTTAAGAGCCCATAGCAGGTTGCACCCCTGAGATGATTTGGACTTGGGCAGATACTGGCCCCTCATAGCTATAGGGAGCTGCCTTGTATTTACCCACAGGCTGAAAGGAAGGGAAACTTCTACTGGGGGCAGCCTCGGGCCCCATAATCGTGCCACAAGCATCTCTGACATTTGGCAAGTGACAACTGAGAGCTAAAGCTTGGGCTTTAGTTCCTCCTTCAAATTCCTATTGACTCCTTAAAGGGGGCCCCAAATTATTCCTCCTGGAGTCTACGGGTCTCTGCCTCAGGGGACAGTGGGAATCTTGCCAGGCCACAAGTCTCATTTGAAAAGGTCTCCAGAGTTTTGCCTCGTGCCACTGGTGCTGATTATGCAGGGACGGCAAAGTTATAACTCAATCCACAAGACCATGACGTGAGTCACAGCGCGCTCTTCCATGGCTCAACTGGTCATTCTTTGATAAAAATTTAAAATTAATAAATAAAAAGAAAGATTGGATTGAAAATAAAAAATAATTAATTAAAGGAACAGAGCTTAGCAGAAAAACAGGAAGTGGAGTGATTAACTATCGCCATTACAACTGACACTAAAAGACAAGTCTTTACTTGTTCCCCATTGAAGTGATTAGATCAAAAGGCTGCATCAGGGGCCGGGGAGATAGCTCAGCAGCATAAGCGCCTTCCTGACAAGCACAAAGTTGGTAGTTCCATCCCTGGTACCACAAAAAAAAAAAAAAAAAAAAAAAAAAAAAAGCAAAGGTTGCTTCAATTCTAAAGATAAAAATAATTTGCTTTAAAAAATTTCGAAGATTTACAATAGTGGGAATATTTTAAGAGTACCTAAAGTTCCTTTAATTCCTAATAAGGTTGATTACTTGTTTTATAGTCCTAAATCAAAATTGGTACAAAAGTATTAATTTTTACGAACACATATAAAAGTTTGGAGTACAATCTAAAAGCAGTACGTTTTAAACAGTAGCTTGATTTTAACCTCCCATTTAAATGATAAAAGCCCTACTGGTGGCCTCCAAAGGGGTTCCAGCTATGACAACTTCTTCATATTGGCATCAACTTACGCAGCAAAGGCATAACATGTGTCAAACAGTTCAGGTCAACCATTCACGATTTTCAAATTTTATTTGGTAACACTAATTGGCTCCATCTAGATTTTGGGCTAATTTCTTTGGTGTTATTGACTATCATTATTCTTCACATAATTTAAATTAATCTGCTTCTTTACACAGATACATCATGTAAGGTTAAGTGAACCTATGTAGGCCTTCCTCTTCCAAAATATAGAATACAGGTTTATCACTTTACAATTAAAATTCAATTGCAAAAAAGGGGGAGGGAACCAATCTCTGCAACTTCCCTTGTCAATGTACACTATTTAAATGATTTAAATTCTATAAAAGATGGAAGTGTTGCAGGCAGCCAAGTTAGATAGAAATATAGGCAGTCAGACCGGGCCAGGTCCTCAAGGAAATAACAAGGAAGATGAGATACCTTACAACTGTAAGAGGGATGGATACCCCCGCTGTGGGCCAGACCTAGAGACCACAGATTGAACAAATGCTGGCCTCCTTAAAGATGAGCATCCAGGACTGATCATAACCTTGAGAAAGCCCAAAAAGGCACCAAAATGAAGGCGTTCATTCAGTTTCAAAGTCCACGTGTGCTTCTTCCCATTGCTGGAAGCTTGGGAGACTCCTTGCGCCTCTGTGAACCCTAGTATCCTTATTGCACAGTAGCAATGATAATAATGATATCATGAATTTGACAAGACCAAGTAACACCGACTCTAAACAGTACTTTTAGACCAATACCCTGGCTCAGGAACGCTTTCCGGTTCGCTAACTAAGTCATCAGCTGTCTTTGCGCACTTTTCTCCAGCCATCTTCTCAGCTAGTGACGGGCAAAGTATTTTTAGAAAAGCAATGCTTTCTACAGAAAGTTCCAAATGTTGCCTTTTAAAAACAAAATTGCATACAGGGTCTGCAGGGTCTGACGACACAGATGGGATTCCTAATGACCCTTCTCCCAAGAGCTGGGATTAGAGGTGCTTGTCACCGTGCCCTGTCTCAATTACCATCTCAGCCCTCCCTGGGAGCAGGTCCGGCATGGCTTATAGTGCTGGGGATTCAACCCGGGTCCCAGCACTCTGCATAAGCAGGCTCTGGTCCAGTGAGCTTTCTGGCCAGCCCTTAAAGAAATAATAGCGCCCCCGGGGACCGCGTGCCCCAGCGGCGGCCCGTGGGATGCCTCGGCGTCGTAAAAAATAAATAAATAAATAAATAAATAAATAATAATAATAATAATAATAGAATATACTTTATTTCTATTCTACTTTAAAAATGAATGACAGTACAGCAATGCAAATATAAATAAGAAGCAGAAGCCAAGAAATTTAAGGGCACAGCACAAAACAAAGTTCCTAAGTTTTATTCAATAGAAAATTTACTTTATTTCTATCAAAAATTGATTTCTTTATTTTGCATAAGCTTTTTAAATCTGAAATACATTGTCACTTTCATGCACTGTAAAAAACCTTCCATTTTGCTATTCTTGGCTTATTTAAATCTTTGTACATTGTGTGCTTTTCTTGACAATTGAAAGATATCAATATTTATATATTAAAGTCTATTCTTGAGAAGTAAGACACCCAGAAAAAAAGAAACTATTTTTAGTTTTGCTATGAAGCAAATATACCTGGGGCTTTTTATTTACACAAATACCTATCATGGAATTTAAAATAGACCTTTTTGAAATGTCAATATTTGAGGTCCTAGTAGTATGTAACCTGCTCTACTCTGAATAGTAAAAGGATTATTCATTTTGGGATAGTAGCTTTCATAATAATGCCAAGGATTAATGATGGTATTGCTATAATAAGCTCACTAATTAAAAATTATAGTGAAATTCATAAGAAGCATCTTCTTTAGACCCCTCAGGCTTCTCTATGCTGTACTATTCTTAAATATTTATTTTCAATTTCTGCTTTTGCTCCTAATAGGTAATGGTCTTCCAAGTGCTTACAGAATAAAATTTGAATGTCCTATGAGTTTACCAGCTGCACAGCAGAGGAGCTTATGTGCCTCAGCCATAATATTACAGAATTTTCTAGAAGCAGCTGCCCGTCAAGGATACACTTGTCCATACCCCTGTGCCTCCTGACATCTAGATTGCAAGCTTTGTCCACATCAGGGAAATCCCACAGCTGAAGTAGGCAACTCCTGGCCCAGGAAGTTTAGACTAGAATTTGTTTTC
The DNA here is from genome assembly GCA_004027025.1 of Myocastor coypus. NCBI lineage: Eukaryota > Metazoa > Chordata > Mammalia > Rodentia > Myocastoridae > Myocastor > Myocastor coypus. The sequence continues at coordinate 21,733 of PVJA010011404.1, forward strand.
ACCATGCCAAAAAGGACTTTGAGAATCTAGGAAATAATTAAAACTCCACAGAATGGGAGAAAACAACCAGAAAATTCAAATGGAACTGTAAAAGATCTAGAATAACAAAAGCACTGCCTGGTAGTGGGAGCAAAGCAGTAGGCACCACAATCCTGGACTTCAAGTTATATTACAAAGCTACCTTGATAAAAGCAACATGGTACTGGCACACAAACTGGCATGAGAATCAATGAGATGGAGTAGAAGATGCGGGAGTAAGCCCCAAGCAGGATCAGCTCCCTGAATTGTTTTATTTGCTTCTTTTTAAGGAATACAAAATCCTGATAGAAAAAAACTACCAATGATACAAAATTTAACTAAGCCAGCAGTTCTCAACTTGTGAGTCACAACCCCGGCAGGGATCGAATGACCAAAACACAGGGGTCCCCTAAAGCCATTCCGAATCATAACTTTAGCAAAATTACAGTTTTGAAGTAGCCACCAAAATTATTTGTTTGGTTTGCGGTCACCACAACATGAGGAACTGTACTGCAGGGTCAGGGCATTAGAAAGGATGAGAACCACTGAACTAAACACTAATTTTACTGATAGGAGTTCAACAATGCTTGCTGCATTACAAGATGTTATAGTCCAATTAGTTGCTCAGGCTACCAGATATAAAGTTCCAAGATTTATTGAAAGAGAAAACAAAGCAAAACAATAACAAAACAGTTATAAAAATATTCAAAAAAACAAAAAAAGATAAAAAGAAAAATATTTAAACATTAACCACTCCTTTGGAAAGACCAGCAGAAATCGACAGCGCTATTATCCAAACCATTCTCCGTGTACACCTGAGTATATTATTTTCCTTTCTTCCATTTGTCTACTACCTGATGTTTGACAAAAGGGGTCCAAACCACGAAGAAGGAGAGAGAGACCGTTCAGTATGTGCTGCTGTCCACGTGCAGAAACACGGCTCCAGACCCGTATGTCTCACTGTGTACTAAACAAAAGAGAAAAGAACGAAAGAGCTAAACCAGAAGCAATAAATTTCTTGGTCAATAAAATAGGTGACACTCTGTCAGTCACCAGTCAACATCCGGGGGATCGCGCCAAACTAGAGGGCTCTGCACCGTAGAAGCAGCCATCAGTAGAGTGAAACGGCAAAATACTTTACCGGTTATTCCTCAGGCAGGAAGCATGTCTACAATATATAATGGGGCTGGGGAGATGGTTCAGTAGAGCAAGTGCTTGCCTGGCAAGTGCAAGGACCTGAGTTCAATCCCTGGCTCCACAAAATCAATAAAGATAGAATATATAATTAACTAAAGAATTAGAATACCAATAAAGTCCCAATCAAAAAAAAATAGGAAAATAGAATAGACAATGCAAGTGTTACAAATGGCCAATATACAAATAAAAGTTCAAAATCAATGGCCATTAGAAAAACACCAATGAAAACAAAATTAAGATTTCACTTTAACCTAGAAAGAATGACTACCGTCAAGAAACCAAAATTTTTTACAAAGATGCTGGCAAAGCAGGAGGAAGAAGAAGGAGCCTTCTTCACTGTCGGTGGGAATGTAAACTGGTACGACCACTGTGGCAGTCATTACGGAAGGGTCTCAGAAAACTAGAACTGGAAATTACATTTGACCTACTTATTCTCCTGCTGGATGTCTTCCCAAATGAGAAAGGACCACATACTCTCCTGATACATACCCATAGTTACAGCAAGACATTGGATAACCACTGCCTTGGAAGTAGCATATATACAGAATAATGGATAAAAAGAATATGATATTTACATTCAGTGGAGTACTACTCTACCCTAAAGATAAATAAACTTGACTTATTGTTAGGAAAATGAATGTACTTTGAGACCCTAGTGTTGAGTGAAATAGTTCAAACACACAAACTTAGACATCACATGGTTTGTTTTATGTGAGAAAGGCAGACTAAACATAAAAAGCAAAATAGAGCCAGCCGGATAGCTCAGCAGACTGAAGTGCCTGCTTAGGCAGGTGAAGGGACAAGGGTTCAATCCCCAGGTTGCCATGCTGGCCCCAGCCCCGGGACACACAAAGACTGAGACTGGGTGTGGTGGTGGGCACCTGTAATTCCAGTGCAGGGAGGCTGGAAACAGAAGGATCACTATGAGTCCAGTCTGTGTGCTGAGCCCCTGAAGACCCTGTACTAAAATACATTTTAAAACGTAAAAGCAAAATAAATGGTCAGGGAGAGAGCTCAGTTGAATCAGTACTTGCCTGGCAAGTGCAAGGTCCTGAGTTCGATCCCTGGTACAGGAAGTGGGGGGGCGAGCAAAATAAAACTTAATAGGAAACAGGGATATAGTTGTTTCTCAAAGGGAAGGAAATCAGAAGCTGGAGAAGGGGAAGGGCGTGGAGCAAAGGGGTAGAAAAAGAGCTAAGATGACTCAGTGTGTCCTGCAACGGCCCAACTTCACAGGAGGGATACACGTACCAAGTACTGCCAATGGGAATGAGAAAGAAATATACGAAGTTGTCTCAGTTACTTTTCACTCGTTGCTGGGACAAATACCCGACACTCAAAATGAAGGAAGGAAAGATGTATTTAGTTCACAGTTCATGGAGGTTTCAGTCCATATTCGGCTGGCCCAAGGCTGAGCAGAACAGGCCAGAGAGCATCCAGTTCATGGCGGCAGAACAGCAACAAAATGGTGGCAGAGGCAGCCAACCAAACAGGGCAGCAGAGCAACAACTACAGCTTGAGTCTGTCTCTCAGTCTCTCTTTATATTCCTACCAGGCTCTCCACCTTAGAATACCCGCCCTAGACCACACCCATAGTCTCAGCTCTACTCAGACCGATAATGACATCAGTACTAAAACACATAATCCCAGCGACTCATAAGTCAAGTCTCAATCTATAGAAGTCCCCGCCCAATGACTACCTGAGGCTTTGGGGGGACAACAAGACATAAACCATGACAGAAGTAAAATAAAGTTTAAAAACTTTTAAAAATAGATTTCTGGAACCTCCATGAGAAAGGTAAAGCTACAGGAGGAGGGCAACGCACACCTTTTTCAATATCAGGCAGCCAAAGATCAGATAAAGAACGACTCCATTGCCTGCACGGACTTTGCTCTGGCCACCGCAGGTGCCTCTCATCAAGCTGAGACACGCTTCACACGTGAGGAAAAGATGTAAGGCCAAGCGGAAGTTACGCCAGAAAGAAAATCCTGTGTATTATTAGAAACACAGATGAGAGTAAATGCAAATGAATTAACACTTTCTAAATATTGATAGAAGTCTACAGTCAGGATAATTACGTGGCTGGAACAAAATAGCCCTAAGTCTGTCTCGCGGGCTTTAAATTTTATGGCAACACAAGACAGCGCCTGACAGTTCTGCCTTCCCTGAAGAATACGCATGGCCCCAAGCCCTCGAGGGAGACGCCAAGGGGCCAGTTGGGAAGGACAAGAAAGTTGCACCCCAATAATGGTGCAATCAAGAAGACTCTATGTGCTGAGGTGCCTCAGTTGACGAATGAACCACTTTCAAAGAGGGCAGTGTACTTCCATTTCTCCTTTTCTCCGTGGGAGCCAGGCAGTCATGGGGCCTAGCTCTCTCTCTCTCTCTCTCTCTCTCTCTCTCTCTCTCTCTCTCTCTCTTTCTCTCTGTCTATTCTGCGGGGTGGGGCTGGTGTGGCATGTGGTGCCAGGAATTGAACCAAGGTGCTTGAACTTGCCTAAGGTTGCTTAAGCCGGGGCTTCAGACCACTAAGCTATCTTGCCTGCCCAGGGTCTGGCTCTCTTTGCAAGGTTGCCAGGTCTGATGACAGGGATCCTAGACATCACCCAGAAACCACTGCATTTGAGCTAGGAAGAGTGACACGGAGAGACGAGTACTATTCCTCTGGAGAAAAGGTTGGGTGTGCTCAACAGCAGAGAGAGGATCTTGTGCTTGTGTCCAAAGGAGCAGCCTGAAGGACTCTCTCACCACTGTCCACCAACATCAGCACCACACGAAGGGACATGCGGACATGTCCCATGTGCTTGCCACTGGGTCAGAGGTCAGAGAATGACTCCCAGGGACAAACCCAATTCAGCTCCGTCTCTACTTTTATAAGGCCCAAGAATGATGGTTTTGTCTTTGTTGGTTGTATTTTTACATTGCCTAACGGTTGGAACAAATTCAAAATAAGAGTCATATTTTGTGACGTCTGAGTTTTATGAAATTGAAACTGAAGCATCCATAAATAAGGTTTTCCTGGAATACAGCCCCTTATAATTTGTTTATTACCTATGGCTGATTCCACACTACAGCAACAAGGATGAGTATTTGAGACAGAAATGTGTGACCCAGGGGCTGGGGAGATAGCTCCGTGGCACAAGTGCCTGCCTGGCAAGTGCAAGGTCATGAGTTTGAACCCCAGTGCCACAACGAAAAAAAGAAAGAAAGAAAGAAAGAAAGAAAGAAAGAAAGAAAGAAAGAAAGAAAGAAAGAAAGAAAGAAAGAAAGAGAAATGTGTGACCCATAAAGAGTAAAAAATTTGCTATCTGGCTCTTTTTAGGAAAAGTTGGTCGATCTCATACATAAGCAGTGCAGCTGAAGTAGTTCCCTCACCAATGAAACAAGAAATGTATGGCGCCACTCACTAAGCCGAAAGCCCAAGAGCGGCCTGCGTGACCCTTTCAGATTTTCCCCCTTCTTGTTTTTCTTCACGTTCTGCCAGGGAGAAGAGAATGACCAAGCTCGTCGTGAAAGCTCCTCAGACCCTAAACTGCTGCATGAAGAAACCCTGCCCGCACCCACTCGATGCGCGCACGTGAACAGCAGCCGGCTGTGGGTGGTAAGACGACAACCTCAGTGCGCTGCGAGGCGAACTTCCCTTGTTCTCTCGCAAGGATTGCGAAAAACAATCAGACGTTGCTCACTGTTGAACTGCCCCTAGGTGCGGATGGGTCACCTTGCGCTTCTTACTTCAGCTGGCTCCATCTCATTCCTGCAGGTTCCGCTTGGTCACGTCTTCACCACACCCACACTGTCAATCCGTAATTACGTAATACTATAACACCCTGGATATTTAAATGAATAAAACAGAGTTCTGCCTGTAAGAACTCACAGCTTACTGAAAAGAACGCATAAACAGAGCTGGTGAGACAGCTCCGCAGACTACAGCGTCTGCTTAGGCAAACTTAGGCAAGTGCCAGGACCAAGGTTAGCCTGGCACCAAATGCCATGACAGCCACGCCCCCAGAGCACGCTGAGCTGGCCGGAGTCCCGGCATGGTGACACACGCCTGACATCCCAGCACTGGCGGGGCAGAAAGCAGGAAAGTCACAAGTCTGCGCTGCCTAGTGAGACCCCATAACACCTAAGTACATTAAAATAAACAGATGGTTATAATTTAAAAAGTGGCAACTTCGATCTCATAAATACTTCTTTGGTTTCATAAGAATATCTGTAATGGATGCGAAGATAGCAACAGACATCGCAGAAATCATACTCCGTGGGCAACACGTAGGGCGTCCTGCTATAAAGCCACCTTCGTCACACTCTGTCCTAGTTAGACACCTTCTTGGCCTTCTGTCCTCCTAAAGGGTATACAACTCCAACACATATGGACTGCTTTGTGCAACAGAGACACCATTTGGCCCCTCAATCACTCACCACTCTTTTTTGTTGTTCTTTTTTCTGTACCAGGGATTGAACTCAGGACCCTGGGCTTGTCAAGCAAGCACTTAGTCTACTGATCTAACTCCCCAGACCCTATTCTACTACTTTTATCCATCATCCACTCTCTATTTCTCTAAGACTCCGATAGCTTGGCTGCCTCCTTACCAAAGAACCATAAAGATTCTACATATGTGCTACGTATTCTACATATATGAAGGATACCACATGCAAGACATTATCTAAATCAAAAGTCACATTTCTAAGGAAGCTATCTGCCACCAGCTCAAAAGGATGTCATTAGACTTTCCTGAGATCTGTCCCTGAAGTGCCCCTTTATTCACTCAGTGAATATGTATCAATATAATGTTACTAGTTTTAAAATATAAAGATGTATTAAGTAGTCCCACTCTGCCCATCAGGAAACCTACTGTGGGATCATTTCAAGGATTTAGAATATCTATATATCTATCTATCTATCCATATATATATATATATATATATATATATATATATATATATATATATATGCCAGCTCAGCCTGCCCTGGGGGTGGGGCTGGCATAGCATGTAGCCAGGGATCTAACCGCACTTTAGACCGCTGAGCCCTCTCACTGACACTGACCCCAAGGATGTAGGTTTGAGGGGAGAAAATACCTGAGCCCAGCTCACAGCGGTCGTAGCAGAATCAGACAGAGTGTCTGAGCATCCTTCTTTGGAGTCTGAAACTGAGAGGTAGGAGATTCCAGTGCTGAGAATTCCTGCTGAGAAATTGAGAGAGATATGTCATTGTTCATAAATATGGAAGGATAAGATAAAACAATACAAAGTAAAGATTCATAGCCACTTCTGTAAAGATTTATAAACATATATTTTGGTTGTCAGAAGACGTTCACTTATCTCAGCCCATAAAAGAGTGGGTAGAGTATGTACAAAGGAAGAAATATCTCAACTTTATTCTATTTTAATCTTTCTATTTTATGTATTTAGTACAGGATCTAGAGTGTTTCACTACACAGATTGGATTTGTAGTGATTCTCCTGTTTTCAGCCTCCCAAGTGCTGTGATTACAGGCCTGCGCCACCACACTCAGTCTCAGTCTCAGTGCACCCTGGATGTGGGGCCAGCATAGGACACTGGGGATCAAACCCCAGCTGCTGCACTCTGCCTAAGTAAGTGCTTTAGTCTGCTGAGCTATCTGGCAGGCCCTCAACTTGATTCTAAAGCAAGGACTTACCACCAAATCAATTATATTATGGCATACCTGTTGCTAGTAGAACCTAAAACATAAACTGGGAAGATATAAGGCTGAAAGGTCAGCTCAGAGCAGGGAATGGAGGCTGTGTGGATTAAAGCCCTTGGAGCTACTAATAATCTGAGTAATGTTAATATAAGCATTTTCAGACAGCACCTGGATCATACTCTGCAGATGTGAAACCTAACGTTAAGGAAATGAGACCAGAATAGAACTACGACACAGAAGGATTTTTGATTAATCAAAGAAAAAGAGAGTGAGTGCCTGGAACGGATCAGAGCTGGCAGAAATAGAGGAGCTCTGCTGCGTTGGCTCTTCAGAAAGGAGGATGGCTAGATTTAGCTGCTGCGCTGCTCACAGAGGAAGGATGGAGGGAGACGGGAGCCACTCCAGGAAGGCACGCTGCAGTTTCTGGGCTGCAGTGGGTTATATAGTCAGATTGCACCAAAGAGCAAGAGATTTTGACAGTACCTGAGCCTGGGTCTTACACATACTGCTGTGTATGTGTGTGTGTGTGTGTGTGTGTGTGTGTGTGTGTGTGTGGCCAGCTCAGCCCGCCCTGGGGATGGAGCTGGGGCTGGCATAGCATATGGTGCCGAGGATCATACCATGGTCCCTGTACCCTTGTTTAAGTTTACCTAAGCAGGCGCTTTAGACTGCTGAGCTATGTCGCCAGCCCCCATACTGCTATTTAGAAGATGGAACCACGTGTGACACATAAAAAGGAGAAGGATGGGTGTAAGATGGGGCTCGAGTCCTCCGAAGTGCCAAGGAGCCAGCCTCTGCCTCATGCCTTGCACACTCAGGGAAATGGGACTGAGGCCTCCAGCTCTCTGGAGACTTGTAAGGCCGTCAAAGTGAGCTCTGTGACCATCATTCTGGTGGAGGAGGAAAGAAGAGTGTGCTAGGGGCAGCTAGGGCCAGAGGTGTGCCCCAAATCTCTAAGACAGGTGAGGCTACCATTGCCTCACACGGTATGTATGTACAGGGCAACAGCAAAAAATCCACTTTGGGATGCATAGAATTTAAAATCTTGTGTGCATAACCACTTGCCTAGATCTGTCCAGCAGGCAGCTTTATATAAAGAAAGCTGTGTGTCAGGGCCATGACATAAGTTGAAAATATATCTTTGGAAATATTAAGTATTAAAGTAGCAGATAAGCGCATGAAAACATCTAAAGGCACCCGAGGAAAGTGAGAGCAGCAGCAGGCGAGGACCACAGACATGAGGACCACTGCATTCATTCCACAGTCATCAGTCCACGAAAGCACACAAGAGATGGCATACGATGGCAGAGTCACACTTCAGTGGTGACAGAGTCCCCCCAGGGCTTCCTATACCTACAGTATTTTATAAGTCATCTCTCTCATGTAAGGATATATTCATATCTTCTTTCTTCCAGTTATTCAGAAATGTGTATTAGAAGCTCGTGGTCAACTCTCACACTTGACCGCTGGCCTTATGGAGTTACTGCACGCCACCAGGGTGATGCTGGAGTTTACCAGAAGCCAACCCACGAGTGTGCGACCACTTCTCAGTTCTGTTGTGTAGTGTGAGCCATGTTTGTCAGATCCAGAGGACAGTGCCAAGCCCAGTCAACCTCAGCCATGCGACCATGCTCATTGGGATGACCCGGCTAGGAATTTGGAAGTTAAATGTCTCCCTGGTGATCATGAAATCTGAGATGGTCCTGTTCTAAGCAGCTGAATTAGATAGAAATATTATAGGCAGTCAGACAGGGCCAGGCCCTCAAGGACGACATGGAAGACAAGGTGACTTTATGACTAGAGACAGACACTCCTTCGCTGTGGGCCAGATCTCAAGACAAGAGTAAATCAAAACAACTACATACTTCCTTAAGGATGGGCATCAGGGATTGGTATTCTAAGTAGGTATCAATCACCTTGAAGGAACACCAGCCCACGCCCAACAGGAAGAAACCTTACTCTATATTTTTGCCCGCTTGCTACGTGACTTGCTTTCCCATTGGATCCTGATTTTAATCTATTTTACCTGAGCAGTGATGCTTGTAATCTCATTGGGTGACCATAGTCTTTGCCCCACCTCATACCCACCTACGTGAGCTCCCATGTCTTCTCCTGTATAAAAGTGCCCGGAAGGGACAGTTTCCTCGGGACACCCACTCAGGACCTCTCTCCTCTCCCTGTCTTGGACAGGAGCTTCCTTTCCCCTAATAAATATGTTGTGTTCATTACCTCCGTTTGTTCCTAAAATCCATTCTTGGGTCTTAGATAACGCAGACTCGCCCTAGGTACTTTTCAGGTTAGGGGTCAGTTTTCCCTATATCACTCGGAGGTTCCCTGCTGGAGGTCACCCACCCCGGATCAGCTTTTCTTCCTGCATCAGTCTCATCCCTCCACAGTGCTCCACTGGGCAGGTGAGCAAAGATGTGAACTCTCCAAATCTCTTAGTTTCCTTTCTCTTGTTCCTGGGGCAAAATACTCACCACCTAAAATGAAAGAAGGAAAGATTTACTTAGCTCTTAGTTAGCAGAGGTTTCAGTCCATACTCAGCTGGCTCCAAGGCAGAGTGGCACACGGCAGAGGACAGCAGTTTGTGGCAGTGGGAAACAGCAAAGAACAAAGGGAGAGGTAATAGCTTTGGCTAACTTTCTTTACTGCTTTACCAAAGAGAGATAATTGAGCTAAGCATGTATATATTGTAGGTTTAAAACATTGCTCAGTTTTGACTGTAAATACTTGCATATTCTGACATGGGCTTTGTTTAAGTTATAGGTTTGTAACTACCTCATGATTCGCATACCATAGTTTAAATGACCTATCTCATTTCTCAAGGTATTTTTAAAATATATGACAACAACGATCTTAGTTTATATTGGATTTCACTCACTTTCAGCACCCTGCTCTTCCACAGCTAATAAAATTCATGTGGTTACTTATCTCCAAGATTATTTTGAACTACTGATATTTTGAGGTTCTTACCTCATAGGGCTTAGTTGTAATTATCATGCAAAATCCTTCGGACTAGAAATTAATTGAACATAACCAGAGGAAAACCAATGAAAACGTTGCAGTGTCCCCAAACTAAGTAAGCTAGCTTTGTTTAGTTTTTAAAACTCTAAGTCAGGGTAATTTACATAATGCCCCAGCAGAAGCAGACATAGTCCTTCATAGACCCTTGGGCTACAAAAATTAATGAAAACATGCCCACTCACTGCCCTGGCCACTGAGGAAACAGAGATACTTTAACCAATAAAAGAAATCTTCATTTCCAAAAACTGCATATAAATATTTTACAGAGTTACCTAATTTTCTCAAAGTTTAAATTGATTATAAATAGTTTATGTGCCTTTTTTTTTCTTCTTCTTCTTTTTTTCTTTTTTGTATCTGAAGCCTGTAAACGCAGGTCTTCTTCTGCAATCCTACAGAACAGTGCAGCAGTGCCCCCTAGCGCCAGAGGACAGCACAGATTGACATTTTCTTGCCGTTCTATTTTAACTGATGAATATTTGCAGGTTCTGTTTCCTGCGGTGTAAAGAAGAACGCAAGGATCACAGAAGAATCACAGGGTCTCTTCACTTTCCCTGAATTTCCATAAGCCTGTTGCATGCGGTGTTGACTACAAATAGCATTATCTGTATGACTGACAGCAGAAATTTCCTTCCAGCGTTAGTTTAGATCTATTCCTAATTCAACAATTTGAAGGAAGTCTCATATCTAGGAAAATAATCTACCTGGTCTTATGCACGTTTATAATGGGTGTACATTCCACATGTTATTTAAAAAATGGAATTTTTATGAGCCGGGTGTGGTGGCGCACGCCAGTAATCCCAGTTCTTGGGAGGCTGAGGCCGGAGGATTGGTGCGAGTTCGAGATCAGCCTGGGCTACAAAAGAGAGCTCAAGGCCAGCCTGAACTGCACAGCGAGACCCTGTCTCAAAAAAATAAATAAATAAAATAAACAAATAAATCAATCAATCAAAATTTTGAAAACTGGAATCTTTAAGCTGCTAAATGTCTGGAGGTCATCTTGAACAGCTTCCTTCTGGATGTGGGCGTAGCTCTGTTACCTGCCCAGAGCCCACGGGTCACACAACAGGCAGAGCAGCTATCGTGACTACAATGTGATATGATTAGCACATGTAAGCCAAGCATCCTACCCTTGGTTATGTGCTAATAATGCAGCTCCTCACTTAAATAAAGATATGCATGCTGCGCCTTCCTTTACTGTGTTTGGTTTCTTCGAGAATAAACCCTAATAAATTTTCTGCAAAAAAAGGTAGCATCATTTAAAATTAACCGATGGCTCAGAGATAGCTCAGCCATCCAAGCGCCTACCTGGCAAGCATAGGGGTTTGGGTTCAATCCCTACCACTGCATGCCGTGCTTGCCTGGAATGTGTTGTACAAGGTAAAAAAAAAAAAACCAGGTGTGGTGGCGCACACTTGTAATCCTAGTGCTGGGGAGGCTGACACAGGAGGATCACCATGAGTCTGAGCTGTGGAGTGAGACCAAATAAATAAACAAATAAATAAATATTAAGTGAAATTTAATGATGAGGTAACAATAATGAAATCTGCATATAACTCTAGTCTAATATGTATATCAAATAAAAAGTTGTAAATCTTTCTATAATTTTTTTTCATTTTATGTATTTGGTACAGGGTCTCACTGCACAGCTCAGACTCATGGGGATCCTGCTATTTTCAGCCTCCCCAGCGCTGGGATTACAGGCAGGTGCCTGGACTCATTCACCTGCTCAGTGTGGCCCAGGGTCAGGGCTGAGAATACATGGAGACCGGATATCAAAGGTCCCTGCCCTTGCCAAATCAGACATTTAGTCTGCTGAGTTAGGTCACTGGACCTCTTTCCCTGAAATTTGCTGTGTCTCGTGAGTCATTCCCTAGTGTTTAGAGCCCTGAAGAAGTTAAAAACTTCACTTGAAGTTAAGTTTTCCAATGAAAAGCCCAGGCACCTTTAGTTCATTAATATGACACAATTATTTACTATAGTGAAATATATGACTCTTCAGTGTCAACATAGAAATATGAGCCGCGTAGATGAGAGAGAAAACAAGGATGACAGAAAAGTAGGGGGAAAAAAACAAAAACAAAAAATACAGCCACACGTGTCTTTGAATCTAGTAAAATAACAAAGACCACGCAAGAATTTGGAGAGCAGGCAGCTGGCTCATGTTTCCGCTGTGACTCTGGCCCGTCGACGCCTTCCGCGCTCTCAGAGTCGGCTTCCGGGAGCCTGACTACTGGAGCAGAGCGCCGTGTCCCTGCCCTGTCTTTCTCCGAGCGCCATCCACGATTTGCCCTGCCCTAAGACCCTGAAAGATGGAGAGACAGAAGATGAAGCTATCGGAAGCACGAGCTTGGCCATGGCTCCGCCTCCTGGACTCTGAGAATTTTCTGTTAAGAAAAAAAAAAAAGAGCTGTCTTTGTTTTGGCTTCGGGCTGATGTAAGCTTTGCGCTTGTGTGAAAATACTGTCTTTTCCCCTTGGGAACCCGTTGTGTGTATATCACAAATATCCTTTTTCCCAGAGCAAAACCAGCGTGCTGTTCTGTGCATCATCTCATTATTAATGTTTATTTTATTTAGTGTGTTTATTTAAAGCAAAACTAATAGATGTAATTGAGGTCAGAGAAAGTGCTGGATTTTTAAAAATGTTTTAATTGACCGAAAGCACAAATAAATAGGAGGCTTCGAGCACAATTTAGGATAGAAACTAAGAGGCAAATATACAGAGTTGAAAGATAGAAGCACACGGTTCCAACACTTGGATTTTTTTATAGCAGCAAAGATCTACCAGTAAAGACTTTGCCTAGCTGAACAATATTAAAAATTCGGATACTTTACCAAGTTGAACATTACTGACTATGTGATTGACTGACTGATTGATTGTGTGTGTGTGTGTGTGTGTGTGTGTGTGTGTGTGTGTGTGTCTGACACTAGAGACCAAAGACAGGGTGTCATGCGTGCTAGGCAACTGCTCTACCACCTTGCTTTTTTTGCTTTTTTTTTTTTTTTTTTTTTGTCTTTTTTGAAGCCAGGGTCTCTCTATGCAGTTCAGGCTGTCCTTGAGCTCACTTTTGTAGCCCAAGCTGCTCTCAAACTCACACCAATCCTCCTGCCTCAACCTCCCAAGTGTTGGGATTATCAGGCGTGTGCCACCATGCCCGGCCTCTACCACCTAGTTTTACCATAAATCCCAGGGTGCTATTAAAAAACAAGCATAGAGGGCCACTGAGGTAGCTCAGCAGACTAAGTGTCTGCTTCAGCAAGCGCAGAGATTGGAGCTCCACCTTTGACATCACATTCCTAGCCAGCCCCGCCCCCAGGCACACTGAGCTGGCCTTGAAATCCAAGCAAAGTGGCTCCAGCTTGTAGCCCCAACACTGGGGAGGCTGAAAACAGGAGGATCACTATGAGTCCGAGCTGCCCACTGAGACCCTGTACCAACAAAATACATTTTACAAAAGACTACAGAGCACCAAATCAAAAGGTATCCACAATTACTATGAAAAAATTGAACTTCGAGCAGTGAAATATTTGAATGACGCATCTTCCTTTGAGAGAAACAGTAGTCTACAATTTCAATTTGAAACATTCTATTGTTTCCCCACATTGCACCTAGCGAGTTTCTTATTAAAATGAGGACTCCAAGATTCTAATACTCTGACGCTTAGTTGGTTTGCATAAAATGAAAAAGCAGGATTTTTCTGTACACTGTACATCCCAAATAAGAATGAGGAACTTTATTGTTCAGTTTCTTAAAAACGTGATTAGAAAATATGAGTATTGCCCTATCTGCACATATTATCCCACCGAAGACAAGGCCATCGGTTGTCAGTGGCTGTTGTCGGTTGAGCAGCCGCGTGGCACTCTCGTGCTAAGCTTTGTGCCTGATCCACTAATGTGCTCCAGATCCCCTGTAACAGGTGTTCACTGCTGTCCCGCGTACACCCTATCCCGTGAGGCAGCCTGGTGCATTTTCCAGTGATTCTGAGAAACCACAGGTTGTCATGCTGAAGTTTCCAAATTGATGCTTTAGCCTGATCCTTTTGTGTGTGTGTGTGTGTGTGTGTGTGTGTGTGTGTGTGTGTGTCTGTGTGTATTTAGTGCCTAGTCTACAGGACATACAGGGTATCACCACTTCTGTTTTTAGCCTCCCAAGCACTAGGATTGCACGTGTGCACCACCACTACCCCCAGTCTCAATGTCCATCTCAGCGTACCCCGGGGATGGAGCAAGCATGGCCAATCGAACCCCGATCCCTGTATCTGCCTAAGCGGATGCTTTAAACCCCTGAGCTATCTGACCAGCCCATCCTACTTCTTATCTATAGGTGAAACTTGGAATTTCTTGAAGACAACTGGTCTGTACTAAATATTTTCACGCCTCCACCCTGAGACGCTAAGCCTTCTGGAGATTCTCCCGTTACTTCTCTTCTGGGTTAACCATCATTGAGTTTGGCCCCAGAACCAAACTTTTCAAACATCATCTGAAAAGTATGGGTTAGATTGATTATTACTTGCTCACAATTCTGTCTAAAATTAGAAGAGATGGCTGGGGAGATAGCTCAGCAGTCTAAGCACTTGCCTGGAAACTATGAGGACTTGGGTTTCCATACACAAAATCAGCAGGAAAAAAAAAAAATCGGTAGCTTTTTTAATACACTAAAAATTAGTTTCATAAAACTGCAAATACCATTTATAAAATCGACATATAAACCAAAATTGAAAAAATGCTTCTGAAATTTCTGGGATCACCGAAGACCCCAAGTAAACAAAATAATCTTGAGTTGAAAGAGGAAAGCTGAGAGCAATGACCTGACTTCAAACACAGTACGATGATACAGTAATCAAAACAGTCAAGCATCCACAGTAAAAAACAAACAAACAAATACTTAGACCAAAGGAACACAACTGAAACCCAGATATAAGCCTGTAATGGTAACCTAATTTAATCTTTTTTACATTATTATTATTATTATTATTATTATTATTATTATTATTATTGTTGTTGTTGTTGTTGTTGTACCAAGGATTGAACTCAGGACACTGCACTTGCCAGGCAAGCATTTATTCAACCAAGCTATCACCCTGGCCACAATCTAATTTAATCTTAATTTTTTTAAAGGGAATGCAAAATGATGAAAAGACAAGAATTAAAAATGATACAGAATTTCACTAAATAAGAAGAATGCAGGGCCAGCGAGATAGCTCAGTGCTCTAAAACATCTGCTTACGCAAGCTTAGGCAATTGTAGGAATGCAGTTCGATCCCCAGCACCACACGCTGCTCCAGGCCCAGCCCCAGGGCAGGCTGAGCCAGCCATAACATAAATAAATAAAGTTTTAGTAGGAATTCAACCATGGTTGTTGTATGATATAATATTAGCTTCAAATTAGTTGTTTAGATGACTAGATGAAAAATTGATTTTAAAAAAAAAAAAAAGTTAAGCACTAACTGCTCCTTTCAATAGACCAGCAGAAATCAGCAGTATAGTTATCCAAGTTGATATAAATATGCCTGTCTATATCTTTATATCGATACCTGTCTATCTACCTGCGTGTGTGTGTGTGTGTGTGTGTGTGTGTGTGTGTGTGTGTGTTTCCTTTCCTTTGTCTTTTCCTCGTCCCAGTTTTTCCTTCCCATTGAATTCAGGCATCCCCTTTCACAGCACCTATTGTACCTTTCAGACTTTATTCTTAATTTTTGACTGAGGCACAAAAGCATACCTTGGTGAAAGATCCTTCAGTAAACAATGTGGTTGCTGTGGGTCGTGTCTCAATGTCCTCCCAAAGCCTTTTTAGAGGTGGCTCGACCCGTGTCTGTGATGCGACCCTGAGACCACAGGTGTGTAATGACAAGCTCAGCCCCCTGATGGCGTTCACACAGCTCTTAGTGTGGGCCATGGGAAGGCCCACCCTGGGTGTGAGTGCTGCCCGTCCTCGGGGTGGGCGTCCTGGACAGATACATGGGACAGCAGGAGGGCTGCCGTGGTGACGGTCCTGGGGTTCGTCACTGCTTGCTTCTTTCCTGCCTTCTGCCCACCTCTCCTCTGCTGTTCCGGTCTGCCTTGAGCCACTCTGCCCTGGAGCTAGCTGCCCATGCACAGAAACCTCCACAAGCTGTAAGCCAAGCTACACCTTTCCTCCCTTAACTTTGGGTATTGAGCACTTGGTCTCAGTAATAAGAAAAGTAACTAAGACTGTGGTATAACTGGGTATCTGTATGAGCAAGAAAGAAGACAGACACAAGTCTTTCAGCATAGCCAAGGTCAATTCAAACTGGATCAAAGAATTAAAAGTAAGACCTGAAGTGATGAAGCTATTAGGAGAAAATATACAGTAAATGCTTTAAGATTTTGCCTGGGCAAATATTTGGGGGATCATGGCTGTAAAACTCATGGACAAAATTGGCAACTTTGACAGCAAAAACTGACAAATGACATTCTATCAAACCAGAAAGATTCTGCCCTGAAAATAAACAGGCAATAGAGTGAGGAGAGCCAGGGAGATAGCTCAGGGACATAAGCACCTGCCTGGAAAGCACAAGTACCTGAAATTGATTCCTTGCGCATGCGCACACACACACACACACAGAAAAAAAAAAAAGTTAAGAAACAGCCATAAGAACGAATTAAAATATGTGCAAATCATCCATTTACTGAGAAGTTAGTATCTAGCCAGACCTAGTGGTACATGCCTATAATCCAAGCACTTAAGAGGCAGTAAAATTCTTATGAGTTCAAAATCTGGGCTAGAGAGTGGGTTCAAGGTTAACCTGCACTACGTAGAAAAACCCTGTCTCAGGGAAAAATATTAATAGCAGAAAGACATAAGAAAATCAACAATTTAATAACAAAAAATCCAAACAATAGAATTAAAAATGGGTCAATGACCTAATAAATATTTCTACTAGCAGGATATAGCAAAGAACAAGCCAACAAACATAATGTTTTACAAGCACATCATTAATCAAAAGACAAGTCCAAAACTTAGGTGGTATCAATAGCATAGAAGTAACAAATACTGAGGAGGATGTAGAATAAAGGAAACACCTTCATACTGTTAGAGGCCATGTAAATTAATATAGTCTTCATAGAACGGAGTGAGATCGACCCTCAAAAAGCTATGAAAAGAACCACAGTAATTCCACTGCTGTGCATATCTACACAGGGTTTAAGTCAGTAAGTCAAAGAGATGTCTGTACTGTTATGTTTATGTCAGCAGTATTCCAAACAGCTAAGGCACAGAACCAATGTGTCCAATGGCAGGTGACTGGGTAAAAAATACTCTACATATAATGAAGTATTATTCAACCATACAAATAATAAAAGTCTGAAGGGCTGGGGAGATAGCTGAGTAGAATAAGTGTTTGCTTGGCAAACTCAAGGACCTGAGTTCAATCCCCAGTCCTGCAATAATAATAATAATAATAATAATAATAATAATAATAATAGTCTGCCATTTGCAACAACATGGAAAGAACTAAAAGGCATTAAATGAAATACACTAAACACGAAAACCAACATCAATGCTCTTCTCATATACATATAGAAGCAAAGAATTTAACAATCGGGTAGTGGTTACCAGGGTTTGGGGGGAATGTAGTGAAGGGAACATTAGAGGAAGGGCTGGGTGTGGTGGCACACGCCTGTAATCCCAGCACTCGGGAGGCTGAGGCAGAAGGATCGGTGAGAGTTCGAGACCAGCCTGGGCTACAAAAGTGAGCTCAAGGCCAGCCTGAACTGCATAGCGAGACCCTGTCTCAAAAAGACCAAAAAAAAAAAAAAGAAAAGATTAGAGGAAGGGCGGGTAACACATGCAAAGATACAGATGGCTTTCAGAAATAACTTCTAATATCCTAGAAAAACAATAGACTACAACTATACAGTTGTTCATAATTAATTGAAATATTCAAATAGCCATGAATATCTTTTTAAATGGGATTATTTTTCATTCCACCAAAATCATAAGGTTTAATAACTTGAAAATATACCAGTACAGTTTTAACAGGGAAGGAGGAAGTAGGTTGAATTCTGATGCACAATTTATCATCAGAAACAAAGAAGCTTTTCACATTCTTCTTTAGTTTTAACAAGAAGAGTTGACAAGTAGACTTTCCAAGCTGCAAACTACTAGAGCCACTGCTCAGGTCAGTAAGATGACTCTCTAATGTTCTGGAGTGTGATTCAGTGTCTAGGAAACTTACAGAACTTAAAGGAAGGCACTTAGCATAGAAGAGGCAGGGAAACTAAGAAATATCCTCATGCCTTCATGGTTGTCACCCTCAAGAGAATTGGTCTTCTGAAGAAGTTTTAAAAAGTCTACATAAGCCTATGGAAAACATCTCCACAGAGGAAGGGAACAACACGGTTATGGGTAATTTTATAACTTAAAAGCCCTACTTATAATAACTATGATATGGAGTCAACCTAATCGTCCCTCAAGAGATGAATAAAGATGTGGTCCGTTCACTCATAAAAAGGAATGAAATCTTATCCTTTCAGCAAGATGATAGGATGGAAAGACCTCACGACCTCACATTGCACGAAATACGCTGGATGCAGAAGGGTGAGTACCATATGTTTTCTTTCAGATGTGGAAATTACAACACACAATCAGAAAGTAGAATAGTGTTTATGAGTGTTGAAACAGGGGACAGGAAAGCCTGGCTAGACTTGATCAATGCAAGCTTTCTACGTGTTAAGAAATATCACACTTATTCCCAGTAATTTCTATTTTCATACACATGAAAGAAAAACTTTAGTCTAAGAAGTGATGACAAATTTAGCCTAAGAAGGATAAGATTTATCCTAAGGAAGGTAAGATTTCAGGCAAACCTTTGAGCTGCCTCATATTGAAGTTAAAGGAAATGTGATCTTCTGAAATGTAAAAGCTTAGACAAGAACATAGAATTTAAATTTTAATAAATATTAACATCTTAATTTATAATAAAGGCACTTAATAAAATTTAATCTAACAGTAATACCGAAGGTTATCAAGCTTGGAGCAGAACGGAACTGGGGAGAGAAACATAGATTGAATAGACAGGAAATGACGGAGAAATACTAAGACGGTCACATGGTCACATTTGCCTTTCTCATGGTAGAGACTTCCTAACAAGTGCAGGAAATATTTTGTTTAGTTGTTAAAATGGAAGTTACATAGGTGTGGCTTACAATGTGTTTCTACACATTGTAGAAAACTAAAAAGACTATACAAAAACATTACTAGAATTAATAAAATAGTACAATTAGTTAACTGCATTGTTGTAGTTTACTACCCAAAACTCTAAGAAATGAAAATTTGAAATATTCAAAAATGTATAAATATTTAAAATGTTCAATTTAATTTATTTATTTATTTGGTTCAGGGTCTCGCTTCACAGCTCAGATTCATAGTGATTCTCCTATCTCAGCCTCCCCAGGGCTTGGAGTATAGGCATGTGCCACCACTTCCTGTTTCTGGGCTGGCATGGCACACCTGGGGTTCTGGGGCCAGCATGGCATGCAATACCAGGATCGGTACTGGGGATCGAGCCCGGGTCCTTGAGCCTTCCAGCAAGGTGCTCAGATTGCCGCACTATCTCCTGAGCCTTCTTCACTTATATTTAAAAGACATAAATAAATAAAGAAGAGCATGTTCTTGAATAGAGAAATTTACTATTATGAAGATGTCAGTTGCCTCCATTGAATAGCGATAGTAATAATAACGTGATGACATAGTTTTAAAGCAATTCTCCTCAACATCCCAGTGGATTTGCGTTTCATTTGCAGAAGAAAAGCAAACGGGCAGAATGCATTGCCTTCCAAGATAAGACTTATTATCAAGCTCCCAGTAATAGTGGATGTATAATATGAGCACAGGAGTGGAAAATTAGCCCAGTGGACAAAGGGTGGACGCGCTTCACTAAGTGTGGCTGAGAGAACCGGCCCCGAAGGGACACATGATGCGCTCTCCCTGACTTCAGGGTGAAGAAGAAAACCATTTATATTTCAGAACAACATATGCAAGAGTATCTTCATGACTTTACGAGCAAGGAAACCCCAAATCTTTACAGAAATGTCCGTAAATAGAATATTCACTTTCAGTAAATACAAATTAGTAAGTCTGAAAAGGTCCAGCTGCGAGATTTTATTTCTCAAAAGGCTCCCTATGGGAAATTAGAACATAAGCCACAGTTGGTAAACACCCTGGCAACATGTGAGAACAAAGATGGGCCATTTCCCAGCTGCTAGGAAGACCGGCTGCAATAAAAAGGGCAACTCTGGAGAGAAACTGACTAGAGGAAGTGCGAAAAGATGTAAACGAGCCCTCAGCTAAACCAACACCTAGGCAAAAGCTAACGAATGTGGTCTGGCACCGCAGGAAGCTTACAGTAGTTCATGAGTTCCTGACACACACAACACACACAGTCTCTTCACAAAGCCACATCCATAGCTCCATGGAAGAAGCCCCTGCACCAAGGTTTGGTCCCTGGTCCCGCAGGCCACACGGGCCTCGCCACCAGCATGTGCTGAGCCTGCAACCAAGCCCTGCAGTCGTGGTGCACATCCCAGAGCTGAGAAGGCTGAAAACACGAGGATCGCTGCGAGTCTGAGCTGCATAGTGAGACCCGGTACCAAATACATAAATCAGGCGGGGAAAAGCCACATCTGTGCACAACTCTTGGCCAGAGCTCTACCCTTGGCTCTTCTTTAACCACGAACATCGGTGAGCAAGATGTTGATAGCATCATTATTATAACTGTGTACTAGCACCTCCCACGAACACTCACAAAGCCCTACATGCTAACAACATTGTAGTGAACCAGACACAAACACTTCATCGTGACATAATTCCAGAAATTGTCTGATGAAAAATAAGCAGTCCCAAGGGGAGTAAGACAGAGCAACCTATTAATTCTGAAATGTTAGAACAGATAAATGCTAATCGTGACATTGTTTCAGTAAGGGTCAACGTATAAGTGGAAAGATGCCCTGAGAACATGAAGTTTGAAATAGGGAGCGCCGTATGCACAGACACAAGGTGGGGAGGGGGAGAGGGGAGAAAACTCCCGTACGGTCAGGGGTCTGCTTCTCATTAGAGGCTCACTGCTTTGCTACTGGCTTCTCAGAATTAGTTGCATGTTTTCACGTGGATATGCAAACACTTTTTAGTCAAGATCTTTTTTTTTTTTCTTTTTGTTTCCTGTGGAACCAGGGATTGAACTCAGGCCCTCACATTTGCCAGGCAAGTGCTTATTCCACTGAGCTGTCTCCCCAGCCCTTTAGTCAGTTATTGCCTGTGATAATATTTAACACATTACCTAGCATGCTGTTCTGACGCTTGTTTTTTCAATTAATATCTTAGTTTCCTTTCCACACCAGTGTATATAAATCCTTCATTATACTTAAATTCCAGTAGCCAGTTGTGAGTTTCACTCGCCATTCATTTAACCACAATTCACCTTTCAGTAGCACCGAGTTAGGCTGGTGATACGCATTACCCCCTATTGTGCAACCTGTCCAATAAACAGGAGGTCTGCTGAAGAGAACCGCCACTCTCTTCCAGAAAAGTTTGAACCCGTGAGCATGACCACCCATATGCACGTGCAGGTCCTAATCGGGAGTGGTATTCACAACCCTGCAGAGGGAAAAGTAAACCTCTGCCTGCAGTGTGCCAAACACACAAAGTTCCCCTTAGGAAACGGCTTATAAAAGCAGGATCGGGACGACTAGATAGCTAGCTGAGCAGATTCAAGTGCCTGCTTAGGCAGACACATGCTAGGTTTGATCCCCAGTGTGACCTGTCTCTGGGACACACTGAAGCAGAGATTGAGACTGGTCATGGTGGCGCACGCCTGCAATCCCAGCACTTAGGAGGCTGAAAACAGGTGGATCACCTTGAGTCCCATCCACAAAGTGAGACCCTGTAGAGCAGTGGTTCTCAACCTTTCTGATGCCGTGATTCCGTAATACAGTTCCTCATGTTGTGGTGACCCCAAACCGAAAAATAATTTGGTGGCTACCTCAAATTACTAATTCCAACAAATAACATTTCACCATGGCATAGCATGGGTTTAAATATGTATTTTCCAATGGCTTTAGGCTACCCCTGTGTTTTGGTCGTTCGACTCCCTCTGGGGTCGCGATCCACAGGTTGAGAACCCCTGCTGTAGAGCCTGAAGTAAATACATAGAAAAGCAAAGTTATCTGTTTCTAAAGCTTGAATTAACTATAAAAGTATAAAATATACCTGCTCCAAGAATGTTGGTAAATACTTAGCCTGTAGCTGGTAGCTTCTTTTCACTATTTAGCTATCAGTATTCAATGAACTACACACAATGTGCATTTAAATTAAGTGTCTAAAAATAGGTTTAGCCAAAGTAAATCAATATCAGTCAATAAACCTACTGTTCTTTGACCCTTTGTAAAGAATCGTAACAGTTTTTACAGAAAACAGAAAAGTTAGGAAACTTGACATGTGAAAAGCCATGCACTTATGCACACAGGATGAATTAGACAATGGTCCTACGAAATCTACAGCAGGTTTTTGACTCTCAGAGTAGCAACATGTAAGACTAAAATCATACTTGGAATGTTTGTCATTCTGGTCTTATAGATGTGTGCTGCTTCCAGTGTAATTTCTATTATTGCTATACTTTCACTCCAGTGAATGTTTGTTTTAAAAGAAAACAAAAAGGGTAAAGAGAACACGAGACAAGGAAAAATGCCATAGGGTTTTTGGTTTCTTGGGCTTTTTTTTTTTTTTTTTTTTTTTTTTTTTTTTTTTTTTTTTTTTTTTTTTTTTTTTTTTTTTTTTTTTTTTTTTTTGTCTTTTTGAGACAGGGTCTCGCTGCGCAGTTCAGGCTGGCCTTGAGCTCACTTTTGTAGCCCAGGCTGGTCTCAGACTTGCACCGATCCTCCTGCCTCAGCCTCCTGAGTGCTGGGATTACAGGCGTGCGCCACCACGCCCAGCTAAAAATGCCATAGGTTTGACCTGCTATAATTTTGTATATGCTTAGATTTCTAAATTTCTGTGTTAAAAAAGTATAACAGTTTTTTAAGTTACATTCTATAGAGATTTATTAGAATATCAATGATTGATGGAAAATACCAGTTTCATGTCAAATCTAAGGCATTTAATATTTAGAAAGATAGTTATGATAAGTTTGAGCACCTATGTTATAGAGTAATAGTATAGAGTTATAGAGTAATAGCTTCTCTTCTGCAGGGTTAAGAACCTAAGCTTGCAGACCAAAAATTAGAGTAAAAGAAGGGCTACAAGCTTAGCCAACATTCTGGCTCTAGCCCTTCAAGGTCAGTGAGGACTCAGGACATAAGAGACCCTGTACTGTAACATCCTATAACTCAGTGGTGTCCCAAAATTTCTGTTCACGATTATGGGGCCACAGAGGAAAGGGACTGATGATGTATAGTATGCCTAAGGAGAGTCACCTAGGGAGAAAATATTCTCTCAGACTTTCACAGAGAGCAAACTGGTCAAGAAATGGCCACAACTAATCCAGACAGCTGACACTGACAAAAGTTCTACAAAACACTGTACATGGTTTCAAGGTAAATCCTGAGGGGATTTGACTGACCTTGTCAGATGTAAAAATTACATGTTTTGTTACATAGGTCTTGCTTCAACTTAGGCTTAACCACCCAGCAGAAAAGTTTAACCTCCAGGCATAAAAAGTGAAGCCAGATTATTACACTGAGCTGCAAAAAGCTCAAGTCAAGAGCTTCTGATATTGCCAATTATGCCAAGAACCCACAACTATTATGGAATATTGCTCTATGTATGCAACTACTTTCTCTTAGTTTAACAACAAGAAATATTTGTACTAATAGTATTTAGAAAAATTATCTTTTCTATATCTTATACTCTGAATAACTACTATTAAGACAATAATATGCATTGTATCAATTATTATGCTGTCCTACTAATGTGTTTTGAAACTGTTTCAATACTCTATTTCTTATTAAAAGTAATAAAAAATGAAACTATGCTATTATTAAAAATACCATTTAAGCTTTAGGGCTGGAATGATGAAACAGGAATCTGTAAAAAAATAAATAAATGGCCAGGCGTGGTGGCTCGCGCCTGTAATCCCAGCACTCTGGGAGGCTGAGGCAGGAGGATTGGTGCGAGTTCAAGACCAGCCTGGACTACAAAAGTGAGCTCAAGGCCAGCCTCAACTGCATAGCGAGACCCTGTCTCAAAAAGACCAAAAATAAATAAATAAATAAATAAAATGAAAGCAAGTTTAGCCAAAGTAAATTAATATCAGACAATAAAATTAGTGCTCTGTAACTCTTTGTAAAGGATTATAACAGTTTTTTTAAAGAAATTGTTTTTTCACCATTGGAGCAAGTCATATTTGCAGTAATATATTTAAAGATAATATTGCTAATAAATTGGTCACATTTTGTATTTGTATAGTTTTGAATGAATTCATTACTCAATGATATTAAAAATATAACGTTGGTTAGAGTTAAGCATGGTATTTAAAGACAGAAATAAATAATTTCAGAAGTTAAAATAACAAAAAAGATAGTAGGATTAATAAAAACAAAAAACAAAAAAAAGACCAAGAGTCAGGAAACACCCTTTGTCTGACAAGTATCTTGTCCGATACCTTGTGTAGCTATTGCTAACTTGGTATCTATAGTTGATGTTCATTAACGAGAATAAACTAAAAGATAAGATAGTCCTGACCCATTGTGTTGGCTTGTCTCTTTGGCCAGCTGTTTGGCTGGCTTTATGTATTTTCCAAAGATAAGGACGGTTCTTTTGCTTTCTAGATCTTAGCAAGTTTATTGATTTTCTGCAAAATAGTGAAGTGGCATGAATCAGTGCAGGGCTTTGCAACAGGCTCTTTTTTATTTGTTTCTCTTTTTATTGCATGGTTTGGTCCTGTAGGACTCGTCCTAGCTTCCCAGCCCTAACCCTTCCGGTACTTCCTGAACCTGTTCCATCTTGGACAACGAAAGCACAATCATCTGGTTTCCTCAGGCCTGCTGTGTAACAAGCTAGCAGCTGCTGCTGCCCGAGAGAGTCCTGACTGGCACTCCCTTTCTCCTCAGCCACACTGACTGGACCCTGAGTGTCTCTAGGGGTGCTTTGTGCTTTCTCTTTTGAAGCACAGCAATAGCAAGCACGTATATTTATTTGTTTTGCTTTTGCTTTCCTTCAACAAAAAGAAGCTATTTTAAGATTATAGAATGTTCTCATTTACTCCTTTGTTAAATCAAATATAAATTATCTTTTGGAAGGAGCTGGGAGTGCCTGCAGTATGCTTGGCATGTGGCCATCAAGAACATTTTCTTCTTTTCATAAGAGAAGAAAAAACTAAACTGGGGTAAATCTCAAAACTCAATCTCCTCAGCCAAAGTGCTAAATTTTGGAAGCATCTGCGGTAACACTGGGCCCTGCATGCCTCAGGATCATGGAAATGAGAGGCTCTTTATTCAGTCCTTTGGGCCAGAACCCACACCGTTTCTTGGTACTGTCTGTGTTGTCACTCAAGTTCTATTCGTCAGCAAGAATCTTGTATTATACCACCAATAAATACTTCCAGTTTACTTGTTTTCTTCACTTCTTTCTTCTTCTATTTTATTTATTTATTTATTTATTTATTTATCTATTTGTATTTTAGGGAAAGGTCTCTAGGGTGTTCAGGGTCTTACTACTAGGCTAGACTCATATTGATCCACCTATATACAGCCTCCCAAGAGCTGGGACTACAGGCAAGCGCGCCACCACACCGAGTCTCAATTGCAGTCTCAGCATGCCCTGAAGGTGAGGCCAGCATGGCAGCCCTAGGAATTGAACCCCTGGGAAGTTAAGAGATAGAGGTACGGGTTTAATGTGGAGCAGTGGATAGATAAAAGCCAGAGAGCACATACCAGGACAACCCCATTAATATCTTTCCTCAGGTAACAGTGACTCAGCCAAGCAGGGGGCCCATTACGGCAGAATCCTTCAGATCTCATTGAGTGTTGCGGTGTGGTGTTAACTTCATGCAACAAAGGGTGGGAACAACCAATTTCATGGAAGGATACCAGTGAAACCTTGGCTTGACTCCAGGGTCTTCAGATTCTTCACAACTTAAATATGTTATTCAGTATAATAGGGTTCCTCATTTTTCAACAGCCCCAAGACTATGCCCTAAATAACTGCAATAAAAAGTGAATTCTAAAATCACACAGCACATGACCATTTTTGCTTTTCCTTGTTTAGCTAAGCAAAATAAGCATCTTATAGACAAATGTTTTAATACTGAATTATAACTTTAGAGGGAATCATTTGCTAGAGCTTTGATCTTCCTTGCGATTGTCATTTCTTTTTTAATGTTTTTAATCTTTTATTTATCTATTTAATTATTTTGTACAGGGTCTCAGTACACAGCTTGAACTCTTAATGATCCTCCTGTCACGGCCTCCCTGGTGCTATTCAGGGGATCGAATCCAGGTCCTTGCACTTGCCACGCAGGCGTTTAGATTGCTGAGCTCTCTCTATAGCCCATAATTATAACTTCTTTGAAGCTCATAGTGTTTCGTGTAGTCCAGCCAAGCCTAACAAAACACCCCTGGACTGGGCTGAGAACTTGGGGTGCATTCCTGTTCTCTAGAGAGTACTGTGGGAAACTCCTCTGCCCTGATGGATGGGCAAAGGCCTGACAGCTTCAGGGCTCACGACAACTGAGGTGCTGCGAATCTAATTTCCAAATAACTCAAGTGTCGCTGCGGCATTTCATAGGATCTGGTCTGATCTCAACGGATTTGCCTTATTGTTTCAAAAAGCCAAAACTGGCATATAAGGTCCTCAATCAGCACCTGTTCGATAACTCCTTTGAAACAGTGCTTTGCAAAATGGAACAATAAATTCACTGAGCTGAATCCAGTTCTACTCTGAGGAATAAAATTTTTGTCACAGTTTTTCTGACTGAGGTTACTGGAGTTTTCTTCGGGTTTTTGTTGTTGTTGTTGTTGTTGTTGTTTTTTTTTAAGAAAGCATCCTTAGCTTAAACAAACAAACAAACAAAGATATTTATTTGGTGTAGGATCTTGCTATGCAGCCTGGGCTCAGTGATCCTTGTCTCAGCCTCCCCAGCACTGGGATTACAAGCATGGACCACTAGGCCTGGTCTCGGTGGCCAGCTCAGCACGCCGAGGGTAGGGCCGACAAGGCATCCCATACCCAGAAGGAAAGTCAGGTCCTTGCACTTGCCGATCCAGATCTTAGACCGCTGGGTGGTCTCCACAGCCCTAAGCTAAGAATTTTTCATTGCTTTGTTTCCAGTAGGAACATTCACTAGCCACTCACCAAAACTTAAATCACTGCTACCTAGATACTACTTACAAATTAATGCCAAGCTACAGCTCAGTTGTTCTTAAATTATAAAATTCATACTCTAATGAACTAATTGATTATTTAGCAGCTGAATGTTATGCACTTATAATCTAGGGAGATAAAATTAGAAAACAAAATACTAGACAATGCAAGCTGATTACTTTAAGATTATTAAATCTTTGTAATAGCTGCACCTTCTTAATTCTGAATAATGTGTAGACACTTGAAAATTAGACATATATAATTGCTAAAAATGAAATACTATATCATTATTTAATTTTGAAAAGTATGAATAAGTATCTCAGTGTAAAACTTTCATATTTAAAGCAACTGATATGGAATATTGAGGGAAATTGAGAAGAAATGTATCATCATAACTTTATAATTAATTATACAGTGGCCAAAAAACTTCAATCAAACTAACAGAATAAAATGAATTACTTTTGACGACCACGTACTATGATCCAGTACTAAGCATTTTATGTACAAATTCCACTAATTCTCAGAACAGCAAAATGTGGGATCTATTTTTTTTTTTTTCTTGTTTCAGAGCCTTTGTTTATTCACTCATTTTTATGGCTGGCTCAGCCTGCCCCGAGAGCAGGGCTGGCGTAGCATGTGGTGTCGGGGATCAAACCGGGATCCCTGAAGCTGCCCAAGCTTTCCCAAGCAGGCGCTTTAGACCACTGAACCATCCCACCGGGCCCCTGTGGGATCTATTTTTGGAGGAAACAATTTATGTGTGAGAAGTCCCACACATTAGTAATGGGAAAAACTCAGGCATTACTACTAAGTTCAACGTTTAATTTTTCTATTTTTGGATTCTGAGGTACATTCTTTGTAAATTTTATTTTATTTTTCTGTTTTCATCTTCTGATCGTCCCACATCACCTGGTCAAAGTAAGTCCGTTCAAGCGCGTTGCGCGTACTCTCTGATTTCTTCTGTGGATATCTAGGTATCTTGAAAAGTTAAATTTCATGCCTGAGATGAGTCCAAGAAATTCAGTGTAAAGCTTAGAGAATTCGTGAGCAGGTTAGGATGCCCACAGTGGCCCAAGGAATCAAGGGCTACTGTGATCAACACATAAAGACAGAGATTAAACTGGACCAGACTTATCAATATATCCTTGGATTTCTAAGCTGTCAATGTGGTGGGAAAATCTAGGCCTCCTATAGAAAATTATTCATACAGAGGAGGGAGTAGTAGCTCATGAATACACAGAAACATTTTTTGGCTTTGAATGGCACGTGATTGCCAGTTGTAACAGAAATCATCCCACCGAGTGTTCCCAAGCAAAAGAAAAAAATCAAAGTGAAGATTCATCAGCTAAAATGTTGGGAGAAAGCAGTGCTAGGATCATTAAAAAATATTTCTTAGCCTCTACACCATGAAAAGGTTGGTAACAAGGTGTCCTCAATGACTGAGGTCTCTTGCGATAGTCAGACACTTCCACCATGACACAGCAGCTTTCTTGTCCCTTGACTCTGAGTGGGGCTTGTGAGCCACTTGTGTTATTATGAGGCAGTGTTAGTGACACGATGCCCCTTCTGAGATGAATCTCAGGAGGAGCTGTGCTCTTCTGTTGCTTCCTGAGATACCTTGTGACCATGGGGCGGGCAAAAGAAGACGACAACACTGGCCAGCCCGCTGGATGGTGAGAGTACAAGGAACAGAACCGGGTTCTCCTGTCTGAATCAAAATACAGCACTAGGATTTGCACAGAAGCAGCAGGTAGCTGAAATGCGTAAGTCTCAAGCAATGAGAATTGCCCATCTAGACTGCCCATCTACACAACTGCAGGTGAAGTTCTTCTGCTCCTTCTTCTGCTGCTCCTTCTTCTTCTTCTTCTTCTTCTTCTTCTTTTCTTCTTCTTCTTCTTCTTCTTCTTCTTCTTCTTCTTCTTCTTCTTCTTCTTCTTCTTCTTCTTCTTCTTCTTCTTCTTGTTCTTCTTCTGGTTCTTCTTCTTCTTCTTCTTCTTCTTCTTCTTCTTCTTCTTCTTCTTCTTCTTCTTCTTCTTCTTCTTCTTCTTCTTCTTCGTGGCTGGCTCGGCCTACTGTGGGAGCAGGCCTGGCTCAGCATGTGGTGCCAGAGACTAACCCATGGTCCTATGTTGTTCTAAACTTACCTAAGCAGGCACTTTAGACCATTGAGCTATCTCACCAGTCCAGGAAGATATTTCCTAATACTGCCTATTTCATGTCATAATTTTTACGTGGTTCAGAAAATACACCATCTCATTTTTCATTAAGCCTGAAAAAGGAGAACAATATTTGACCCTAATTTTGAAACTGGTACCTTCAGGTGTCTCACTACCTTCTAGGTCTATGGCAAAGAAGGAATCATGTTTCAAGCCAATATATCCACAATGAATGTTCAGACCTAAAGAAAATAACTGTCTTTAATGATGATCAAGTATGTGCTATGGCTATGGCTTCTTTATTAATGTATGAATATTCATAAGCATAAAACCATACTAGCACTATAGTGTTTGTGAAAAATCCTTAAAAAAAGAGTGAAAAGAAAGATCAGATGGAAAAAAGAAAAGTACCTTAAAGAATAACTTACTACAGGACAAGAAAAAAAATGCTGTCTTAAATCAAGTTCAAACAGTTATTAAATACAATGATAATGTCATAAAGAAAAAATAGATTGGTTTATAAAAGTGGGAAGATGAGATATGAGTTAATGACCTTAGATGAAGAGGGGCCTTGGATTGATCAGAAGAGATCGTAATAAAACTGAAACTGCAGAAGCTTGGGTAAAACACACATCAGATTTACCACATAAAGTTAGGGACTAAAGAAAATTAAATCAGTAGATAAAAGCTTGAGAAGTGGCTCCAGAATGAACAGAAAACAAAGAAAGGAGATGTGACAATGAAGTCATTATAACAGCAGAGATTTAATGGACAATTACCCACGCACTTTCTTTTTCAAAGGTACCGACTGATCTTTTTTTTTATTTTCACAATGAGCTGTGATTTCTGCCTGTCCTAACCTTGCAGATAGGAGGCTGGGGCTCTGGGTTTATGGAAGCTTCCCGAGGCTACATAACCTGTAAACAGTTGGCTGTAATTCCAACCACGATAGCCTGACTCCCAACCTCTCGCTTTTAGCACCGATGTAATAAAGCTGTTCCATTTCTCTGAAGAATCAACACATTAAAGAGAAAACTTTCAGGTGGTTAAAAAAAAAAAAAAAGGCTTGTGTAAGCAGATCAAAGGAGTTCGCCAGATTCCTGCAAAGTTAATGAAAAAAGCGGGCCGGCTCGAGGTAGGTCTCAGAAAAGATGCTCGAGTTGAGAAGTTAAGTTTTAGAGTGCTGTCTTAGGCCAAACAACAAAGGAAACACAATATATGCTGTAGAATTTTCTCTCCAATATCAAAGAGAGAGAAAAATGATAATGCAAGAAAAGCAAAGGAAAATCTCCCAAAATTCCATCTATGTACTAAGGCAATAGATAACTTTAAAAGCATACTACTCCTAAAACATAGGTGATACATATCACTGATTTAAAAAAATGGGATGTTTAGGGCTGGCCGGATAGCTCAGTGGACTAAAGCACTTGCTTAGACAGGCGTAGGGACTGGGGCTTGATCCCTGGCTTACTGTGCTGGCCCCAGCCTAGGGGCAGGCTGAGTGGGGGTGGTAGCACACACCTGTAATCGCAGCACTTGGGGGGCTGCAAACAAGAGGATGACTATGAGTCTGGTCTATGTAGTGAGACCCTGTAGACCCTGTCCTAAATACGTTTGAAAAATGAGATACATGTCATTTCAAAGTGGTAGATCATTTAACTATAAAATATACAAATAGTATTATAAGTAGATACAAACAAGAAATAAAATAATCTGAAACTTAATATTTAAAAGATAAATATAATTGAATGACATTTAAGATTCCAAAGCATAGGCTACTTACTAAAAATGTAAAGGAGCTGTGCGTGTGTGTGTGTGTGTGTGTGTGTGTGTGTGTGTGTGTTGTGTGTTTGCGTGGATAGGAGAAGATAATAAAATTGCTTTGATTATAAAGAGAGAAAAAATATATTATTCAATCACTTTGAAATAAATGTAGATATTGTAAGTAAAGCACTAGAAGTCCTGGTTCAAAACTAAATGAAAAATTTCACCTCATTTTAGTGAGAATTATATACATAATAAAGAATAATTTAATATTAGATATATATTCAACAGTAGACTTACTAAGTAAAACATAACAAGCGAATGCATTGCAATGGCTGTCCTAACAATATATCTCATATTGTCACCTGGGGACCTGAGGACTTCTCCTTGAAGAGAAGATCACCACCATACCCTACACGCACTGGGCTCACCAACTCCTGTCATATAAAAGAATTTCAGAGTGCACAGGTGGATTTATTAGGCAGAGCCCAAATAATGTCCAGGAATAAGGGCAGATGCTTGAAACTGAGGTGCAAGAGGGCCGGGGGAGATAGCTCCATGGCATAAGTGGTTACCTGGCAAGCACAAGATCCCAAGTTCAATCCCCAGTACCACAAAAAAAGAGAAGAAGAGAAGAGAAGAGAAGAGAAGAGAAGAGAAGAGAAGAGAAGAGAAGAGAAGAGAAGAGAAGAGAAGAGAAGAGAAGAGAAGAGAAGAGAAGAGAGAAAAAGAAATCAAGGTGCAGTAGGGTCTGGGTTCAAGGGAGTCCTCAAGAAGGATGATCTAAAATATATATTTCCTAGTGTTTGTGAGATCACCCATTACAGAGCTAGGCCACGGTGCAAACTGCTTGCATGTGTTTGAAATTTACCAAAATACTTCCTGACAGGTGGTGCTATTTTCTTGAAGGTGGAAGAAAGAAAAGAAATAAGGAATATAGATAGATAGATAGATAGATAGATAGATAGATAGATAGATAGATGCATATATACATACATACATACATACATATATACATAATATATAGCATATGTATGTACAGGATATATGCAATACGTACATACACATAAGATAGCTAAGATAATGGTACTATTAATTTCTATTAGTTCATTGAAAGGAGCAGTTAATGTTTATATTGTCTGATCAAACTTACATGCCTGTATCCCACAATCTGAGCAAGCTCTTGGAAGATAACAATATACAGTATAATAACTATTGTTAATTTCCTATCATTCTGTTTTGAAATCCCATGTTATTTTTTATTTTTTATTCTCTTTGAAATACAAAAATAAAAAGGTAAGTCTGGATATGTGGATTTATAGTATGAAAACTACTGGATAGATTTATTTCATTTTTTATTTTTAAAGAATACAAAATGGCGATAGAAGAGAAAGACAGATTTAGAACCTGTGTAAGATTTCACTAAGCAAAGTCACAGGAATTCAGCAATGGTTACTGTATTACATGATGCTATCTTAAGTTAGTTGTTCAGATTTCCAGATATAAATGTGTAAGATTTGTTGAAAGACACAAAACAATAACAAAGATGTTGTAAGGCCTTCAAAAGAGGGAAAAAAATCAGAGTGCAAAAAAAAAAAAAAAGCGTTAACTGCTTTCTGCCAAAGACGAGCAGAAATCAACAATACAATTTTCTGAACTGCTCTACATAAATATCTAAATGGGCATTTTTCTCTTTCTTCATTTATCCTTTTCTTCATCCTAGTTTTTCCTTCCCACTTAGGCGTTTGTCTCTCTTTCATGGTATCTTTTGTATCCTTCAGATTTTAATTATTCTTTTTCAGGTTCTCACACTGATGAGAAAATACAATGCTTGCACACATGGGTCTGATTTCTTTCGCTTACCAATATAGTCTCTAGCGGAATCCACTTAGCTACAAAAGCCTCAAATTTATCTTTTTATAGCACAATAATACTCCACTGTGTGAAAGTATTATATCTTTTTTTTTTTTTTTTTTTTTTTTTTTTTTTTTTTTTTTTTTTTTTTTTTTTTTTTT
>PVJA010011405.1:0-27331 GCA_004027025.1 Myocastor coypus
TGCTTGCCTAGCAAGTACACGGTCCTGAGTTCAATCCCCAGTACGGGGGTGGGGGGGTGGGGGGGGGTTGATCCCTAGGTGAGGTGGCATATGTCTCTAATCTTAGCACTCAGGAGGCTGAAGCAGAAGGATCCTTGGGAGTTCAAGACCAGCCTGAGCTACTTAACTTAGTTAATGCAAGGCTAGCCTGAACTGCATTTCAGAGACCTTGTCTCAGAAAGACGAAAAAAAAAAAAAAAAATACAAGTGACCCTGAGGAGAAGGTCGTAGACTGAGACAAGGACAAATGTGGGCTGTGCCACCTAAGCAGAATGGGTTAAAGCTTTCCCTTCTGCTGGCGCTTTCTGAAGTCAGCCACCACCGGGAGCCCTTAAGGGCTGGCCCTGAGTTCTCCTGTTGCGGTGGTAGAGGGAGGGAGACTGGGCGGGCCAAGCTCCCTCCCAGCAGTGCCTCCTCCAATGACTGAGGAGAAGAGCTGCGACTGAACACACCCTCTTCCAGCGCTGCAGCAGAACGGCTGGGCCCTCTGCCTGGCTAGCTCACTCGAGCTCAGCTCCCCCTCCTGCCATCTTCCGTTGCAAAGCATTTCTGGGAGCTGCATGTGGGTGACGCAGCAGCATTGTTCACAGGCACAGGAAGCCACGACTGAGCTGAAGGGCTCGGAGAAGGAGCTTAGAGCACTGCACACTGCTCTCTCTGGGTAGCCTGACGGATTAGAGCCGACTGCCCTGCCTTATGTCCTCTGGGAGATTTCAGAATTTTCGAGTAAATCGGGATTTTCCTAAAGGCAGAAAACCAAACTTCTTCCGCACAACTTCCAACACAGAAAACAAAACAAAGACGGTGGGGAAACTTCACCCAAGAGCCTCAGCAGCTCCAGAGCGACGAGAAACGCAAGGTCAGGCAATCAGTTGGCAAATACATTCTGGTTTGGGGTGTGTATTACTGTAGGGACTTTGTCTCAGCAAAGAAGCAGAAGAGCTGCCTGACAGGCAAGTCCAGGACAATGCTTATGTTACTTGGTGTTGCTGAGCCATCATTGCACTTGTTCCCTCACTGGTGGAATATGCTTTGAAACTGGATCGCTTTGCTTTTGGGAATGCTTTTCCCTTTTGCCCAGACCCTTATGTTTTCTTTCTCTTCCTCTGATCTGTGGGGTGTGGGCCTATATTTGAATGTTCGCCTGAATGCCTAGAGCCTAGCGAGATAGGCGGCAGCCTTTCTGCACTCCACCCCCGCTCCCCCATCCCAAACCCCTCTGGTAAGGGGTGGTGGCTTCTTTATATGGTTTCTTGTAGGGCCTCAGCTTGAGTCTGCCTTTTTTGATGAAAACAGGGCGTGCTTGCTTGAATGGCCTTAGCGAAATAAGGCTTGGAAGGAAATCTGCATTTCCCTCCACACCCACACATACCCCAGTAACAGCCATGTATGTGTGAACAGCTGCCCCCCCCACCCCACGCACACACCACCAACACAGTTTTTCCACCTACCCTTCACCGTGGCACCCACAAAAGTCGTACAGGTAGAATTAGACTGCATTTGATGAACAGTTAAGTCCCTTTTCTACTCTTTTAAAGAATTGCAAATCTTTTGATGCAGTTTCTTTTACTGAAAGTGGAAAGTCCCTGTTTGTGGACAGCTTAGTTCTCTGGCAAAGGAAATGGGCAGAGTCCTACTCTTCAGCAGTGTGAAAGGGGGAGGGGAGCAGTGCACTCCCTAGTGCATATTTTAAATGAGCCCAAATTTTTCACCCTGGGCTGATTAGAAAACCTGACTAGAGAGCCTTGTCCCACGTGGCACCACACCCCGCCTCATCACCCCTACACAGTATGGTGCTAACTGGAGGTTCCAGAATAGGATGCCATAGCAACTTAAAGTAAATAAAATGACTGCAGATCAGTTTGAGGGAAGGTATGAGGCATCTAGAAACTAGGAGAGCTTCTTGGGATGTTGAAAGGTGTTTTCAGTCCAACTCTGGGATTTGGAAGTGATCAAGTTAAGGATAAAAATAATTAAAAGTCCTGAAGAAGCCCCAGGCATGCCAACTTGTCTAGGTTAAAGTTTACTTTTTGGCTGAAACAGTTCCTGTCCTACACATATAAGGCAAATGTATCTTGTTCTCCAGATTTGCTTTTTTCTTCTTCTGTGTGTTATTTTAGGGGTCCTGAGGTCAGAGAAAAGGGACTTTCATTCTTCTAGACAGTTTAGGCTTTGTAAATTTCTGTGGAAAAAGTGAAAGGTTTGTCTCAAAATAACAGCTAGTGTGATTAACTTAAATGGCAGTTTATTACTGTAGCATTGTTCCTAAGTTACTGAACTTTGATTGATTAAAGTCATAAGTATTGCCCTCACCGCTAAGACTGTAGCTGCTCCACTAATAGAAATAAAGGCAGGGGCTAGGGTGATAGCTCTGTGGCACAAGTGCCTGCCTGGCAAGTGCAAGGTCATGAAAAAAAAAGAAAAGAAAACAAAGAAAGGCAAATAGCTGACTCCGTGTGTGTGTGTGTGTGTGTGTGTGTGTGTGTGTGTGTGCGCGCGCGCGCGCGCGCACTTGAGAGATTGAGATTCTGTAACAACCTTATTAGATAAATAAAACTCTACTGTCAAATCAGAACATTAAAACTCTGCTACTTAGGGCCAGGGGGATAGCCCAGTGGAATAAGCACTTGCCTGACAAGTGCAGGGTCCTGAATTCAATCCCTGATTCCACAAAAAAAAAAAAAAAAAGAAAGAAAGAAAAAGAAAAGAAACACTGCTACTTACTCAGTGTTAGCCAGTTACTTTGCTGCAGTATTGCTCCAGTCTGCAAAATGAAGGCAACACTTGAGACAACATAGTTTACTGTCATGTATAGAACTACATGATAAGTAACACTTTGTTGCCACAGTAGCTAGTTGCTTTAGTGTAAATGTTAGCTTGAGTACACAAGTAAAAGAGTTGGGTACAAAGGTAAGTTTGAAGTCTTGATAGTACTATAGTAGTCTGAGTTTTCTCTTTCATCTTTGATTTCCTCATTTATAAGTCTGAAAACAGTCGCTAGCCTGTTCTATCCCATGGCGTTGTTGAGGGTACTGAGGCTGAGTGTTTGGCTTCTGCTGGGAGTAGTTGGCACTGTGTTTATCATGCCTTACTTTTTCCTTCTCTCTTACCCTGCCCTTAGATTTTGCTGGAGGAACTTGCCAGTAGTGATCCCAAGTTAGCCCTCACTGGAGTCCCAATAGTACAGTGGCCAAAAAGGGATAAGGTAAGAAACTCTTCTGCTTGATCTTCAAGCTGCTTAAGCCTTTTGCTAGCTAATCATTACCATTCCAGGAAGAAAAGAACAACTATACAGCTTTTGGCACTTTGTTACAAACTGACAGAAATTATTCCTCAGCTTTGTCCTCTTAGGTCAAGGTAACTGGCTATTTTTAGGGGTGACTGTCTTAAAGGAATTCTCAAACTGCAAAATCTCCCTTTAGATTCAAATGCCAAGTTGTACATTTGTGACCAAAATGATCAGCCCCTATGCTTCTGACATGCTGACTCAGTTATCCTCACAGACAATGACTTAAAAGTAGTTAAAATAAGACAAAGATGAGTTTTTCTTTCTTATAATGGGACCACACTCTTAGGATTCACCCTCATTGGGACTTTTCCGTATAGAATTGAAAAGAATTACACATCTGCTAATGTCAGCTACGAATCAAAGTGCTCACTATGAGTTTTTAGTATATCATCCTTTCATCATTTTGTTAAATGATAGCATTCTGATCCTGGCCATGATTTTAGTAGATAAATTAGACCATTCTGTGGTGTTTGTAAAGCCATCACATTGCATGGGTCGTTATACAGACAGAGTAGGACCACTTCACCTTTGTAAGTGGCAAGTCCCTCTTGGCCAGATAGGACTGCCTCAGAACAGTAGTCATTTTTGGCTACTGTTGAGTATTTTGTGTTGGAAAAGTCTTTTAAGACACGGTAGGAAATTAAATAAAAGATGTTCTCCTTGTCCTTGAAAAGGTCATTAGCAAGGTAAAATGCATGTACTTAAATTATAAACATATCTGAGAGATCTGTTCCATACTTAAATTTTAATTGGAATATCTACTGTGTACCAACTCATTTTCTGGGATTCAGAGAGGTAAAGAAATGAACAAGACCAGTTTAACCCTTGAGTAGTTTGCCTTCCTGTTTATTTTGGAGCATGTTCTGTGTTGTCAGAATAAGGAAATAGTAGAGGGCCCCTGGGGTGACTTTGAGTATATGCCACTTACCCAG
Organism: Myocastor coypus; assembly: GCA_004027025.1. Lineage (NCBI taxonomy): Eukaryota > Metazoa > Chordata > Mammalia > Rodentia > Myocastoridae > Myocastor > Myocastor coypus. Next base: position 4,261 of record PVJA010011405.1, read on the forward strand.
AAATCTTCAGGGATAGACAAATCTTACAGTTCTGCAAAATGAAAAGGGTGTAACTTAACGTGATAGACCAAAGGGCTAGAATAGGCCCTGACAAATTTTTCTATAAGATCAAGATGGCAAATACTTTCAGCTTTGGTATAGCTTCCCTCAGTTTTACCATTGTAGCATGAATACAGCCATACATGATATATAAACACATGAGCATGGCAGTGTTCTAGTAAAATTTATTTATAAAAACAGGCAATGAGCAGATTTGCCCACAGGACATATTTGCAGAGCTCTGAGCTAGGTATACTGTCTTGTAATCTACCCTCTGCAATCTTAAAGCAATTTGATATGGTTGACCTCACTGCTTTCTCTTTCCAGCTTAAATTCCCCAGCCGGCCAAAGGTGCGGGTTCCAACCATCCCTATCACAAAGCCTCACACTATGAAGCCAGCTCCCCGGCTAACACCTGTGAGGCCTGCAGCTGCCTCCCCCATTGTGTCAGGAGCCAGGAGGAGAAGAGTGCGCTGTCGGAAATGCAAAGCCTGTGTGCAAGGAGAGTGTGGTGTTTGCCATTACTGCAGGGACATGAAGAAATTTGGGGGACCTGGACGCATGAAACAGTCCTGTGTCCTCCGACAGTGTTTGGCAGTGAGTGTTTTGCTGGGTAAAGATAATGGGGGAGGGGTACCGGTGCCAGAGGGACTAGAATACAAATGTTATAGAACCAGAGACCTCAAAGCTGAGAAGTTATGCTCTGTTAGACTTCAATCATTTTATCCTCCTCCCCCTGGATTCAGAAAGAGTCTAGTACTAAAAATAATCTTTTGGCCTACCTAATTTTTAAACAAAAGATTAGCATTTGAAGGGGCTGGGGAGATAGCTCCGAGGCACAAGTGCCTGCCTGGCAAGTGCAAGGTCATGAGTTTGAACCCTGGTCCCGCAAAAAAAAAAAAAAAAAAATTAGCATCTGAAGGGCAAATCATTTGCCTACCATCCCTTCTTTATTTTTTTTTTTTTAATTTTTTATTTTATTTTTTTCTTGTTTCAGAACTTTTATTTTTATGGCCCGCTCAGCCTGCCCTCAGGGCAGGGCTGGCGCAGCATGTGGTACCGGGGATTGAACTGCGGTCCCTGCAGCTGCCTAAGCTTTCCTAAACAGGTGCTTTAGACCACTGAGCCCTCCTGCAGGGCCCCCAACCATCCCTTCTTTAAATGAACTAGAAGAACTAGGTATCCTAAGAGCAAGACAATTAAAAGTGAGTCTCTTGGTTTCCAATTCTCAGGCGGTTGAGTCCCCTGATCTTCCCCATTTTTTTCTACCAAAAATCCCATCTCTAACCTCAGTGCTCCCTAATTACTAAATTACAAGAATCAAATCACTTGTTTTTAAAGGAAAACTGAAATAGTGAAGATTTAAATTTATTCTCTTAGTCTCTGTCTTTGTCCTTTTGTAGCCCAGATTGCCTCACTCAGTCACATGTTCCCTTTGTGGAGAAGTAGATCAGAATGAAGAGACACAGGACTTTGAGAAGAAACTCATGGAATGCTGTATCTGCAATGAGATTGTTCATCCTGGCTGCCTCCAGGTGAGGAGAGTCATAGAGCAACAGAAGGGTGGGACACCTGTCACAGGAAGCTGCCACCATCCCTAGCTAAGTATTGTGAACCCTCGGCTCCATAGTTACATATTAGAATAGTCTTAATGTTGTCACCTAACATTGAAGGAGTCCTCAGTTTGTGAAACCCTATGTCAAAATTGTGTGTGTGTGTGTGTGTGTGTGTGTGTGTGTGTGTGTGTGTAGGGCTGGGCATGGTGGTGTACACCTGTAATCCCAGCATTCAGGAGGTTGTGGCAGGATCATTCAGGCCAACCTGATCTACATAGTGAGACCATATCTCAGAAAAACAACAGATTTAGTCCTTACCACAACCCTGTAAAATACACATGATTTTATCCCCCCCCCCCCTTTTTTTTTTTTTTTTTTTTTTTTTTTTTTTTTTTTTTTTTGAGACAGGATCTCACTATGCAGTTCAGGCTGGCCTTGAGCTCACTTCATATCCCAGGTTGGTCTGAAACTCACAGTAATCTTCCTGCCTCATTCTCTGGAGTGCTGGGATTGCAGGTGTGTGCCACCACACCTAGCAAAGACTACTCCTGTAGCCTGCATTTGACAAGTAATTGATGAGGATAGCCAGTTTTCCACCTTTGCAAATAGGTATTAGTGTCATCTGAAACCAAATAGCTTTCCATTTGCTTCCCCTGTGAAAATTGCTTTTCACCTGTGTTAGTGTATAACAAAGGCAAAAGAGACTAACTTTAATTATCTCTGTCTGCCTATAGATGGATGGAGAGGGTTTACTTAATGAGGAATTGCCAAATTGCTGGGAATGTCCAAAGTGTTACCAGGAGGACAGCTCAGAGAAAGCCCAGGTAAGGAAACCACAGTGATGTCTTTTGTGACAGGAAAAAAAGGTATTCAACCTGGGAAACTGCAATACATTTTGCCTTTCCAACAGTGTTCACTGGGTTTGATTCAGGGAAGTTCTTTTTAATATGGTATCTTTTTTACTTTTGGTTACATACAGAGTTTTTAGTATTTTTTGTTGTTGGTTTGGTTTGGTTTGGTTTTTGTATTTCTAAATACCATAGCACTTGGGATCTTTAAGTCCTTTTGTACTCTGGGGTACTAGAGGGGAACCACAGCTGGACTGTTGGGGGGGGGGAAATAAGGTATGTATCTCCTGAGGAGTGTAACTATAGGATAGGCAATGGCCTGAGTTTACCCTTAAATACTGGAGTCCCATACTGGAGTTTCCAGTTAAGCAGGTTTGCATTTTTTGTCATCTTCACTGCCAGACCTCACTCCACCCCACATGCCTAGATGCGTTGTTCAGAGGCAGCCCCTCCCCTAGAGAGGTTGGGGGCCAGCTTCATGCCCTGAGCAGGACAACTAAGATTGCTGGCCTACTGGTCACTACTAATGTTAATATCTAAAAGGGGGTCTGGTTACTCAGGCTGGCAAGCCAAAGCGTGCTAAGGGCACATACAAGCGGAGACAGCTGGCCTCATGTCAGTCTTCCAAGGACCCTCTATTAGAGTAGGGAAGGGGACATAAGGGAGTTTCCTTAGCTTCTGTTTATTTCTTCCATTTGAGCACTGAGGTAGTTGAAGTTATAGTTTAAATGTCTTTGAGGGCAAGGGTTTTGTGAATGCACTAGTGCTAAAGTTCTCATTCCAAATTCTTAGACTAGTGACTTCTACATTTGTCCTCACTGCTGGTATTGAGGGCTGGCATCCCTTGATGCAGCACATGGATTGATACATGCTATTTCTTTCTTTTTTTTTTTTTTTAATTATTATTTATTTATTTATTTATTTATTTTCTTGTTTCAGAACCTTTATTTGTTTATTCACTCATTTTTATGGCCAGCTCAGCCCACCCCAAAGGGCAGGGCTGGCACAGCATGTGGTGCCGGGGATCAAACCGGGGTCCCTGAAGCCGCCCAAGTTTTCCCAAGCAGGCGCTTTAGACCACTGAGCCATCCCACCGGCCCCATACATGCTATTTCAGTTGCTTTCTAATACCTGTATGTTGGGAAAGCCAACAACTAGGTTATTCTTTCCCAACCATGTGACCAAAAAGTATGAGGAGAAAAAAAGAACACAGCCCAAGGATATTAGTTAGGAACATGAAGTATCTCCTTGAGGAAAATTTGAACTGCTGATAGGGTTCCTCCAGGCAGTTGACTGGGCTTTGTCACAGTGTAGCCAAAGTGATTTCCAGGAAACAACAACTGTCTGGTGAGCACAGGTACCACAGAAGGAGTTGTAGCTTTATGTGGAGTTCCTCACTGTGATCTTAAGCAGATCCTTTGGCAGTGGTGCAGTTTCTCGTCAAGATTCTCATTCTGCTTTGTCACATCAGTGGGGAATAGAAGCTGTAGCTGGAAAAGTCAAGCTGAAATGCTGGAGAGCTAAAAATCAGTGGCATTTGCTGCTCTCAGCCCCTGCTTTGTGGGCTGTTTTTCTTCTACCACTAATAAACATATCACTTGAGTAAAAGAGCTGAATGAGAGATAAGATTTAAAATGGTTAGATTCTGCCAGGGTAGACTGTACAATATTTTTTGTAGGGAATTAGCCAGAAGTTGGGGCAAGAAATGGATAAGATGAAGTATAGAATCAAGCAGCCCATATTCAGATCTCACTCTACTTGAACACAATCTTTTGGTCACAGATGGGTTTCCCAAGTGGCCTATTAAATTGACTTTTGTTCCATAATCAGTGTTCCCTGGTGTAGGCATGAGTTCTGTTGCCATTCTTTGCAAAGTCTGAATTATAGGCTCGGAGGAAGAGTCCCTCTGGCAGCAGTGACCAATCTTAGGCTCACCCAGTCAGTTTAGAGGATTTGGAAAAAAAGAAGCACTGATGATGCTTTTCTGGCACATTTTGCAGAAGCGAAAAATGGAAGAGAGTGATGAAGAAGCTGTGCAAGCCAAAGTCCTGCGGCCCCTGCGGAGCTGTGATGAGCCCCTTACGCCCCCACCCCATTCACCCACTTCCATGCTGCAGCTCATCCACGACCCGGCTTCACCCCGGGGTATGGTGACTCGGTCATCACCTGGGGCTGGCCCCAGCGACCACCACAGTGCCAGCCGTGATGAACGCTTCAAACGGCGGCAATTGCTGCGGCTGCAAGCCACAGAGCGCACCATGGTACGGGAAAAGGAGAACAATCCCAGCGGCAAAAAGGAGCTGTCTGAAGTTGAGAAAGCCAAGATCCGGGGATCGTACCTCACTGTCACGCTACAGAGGCCTACCAAAGAGCTCCACGGGACATCCATTGTACCTAAGCTGCAGGCCATCACGGCCTCCTCTGCCAATCTTCGCCATTCCCCACGTGTGCTAGTACAGCACTGTCCAGCCCGAACCCCCCAGCGTGGGGATGAGGAGGGGCTGGGGGGAGAGGAGGAGGAAGAGGAGGAGGAGGAGGAGGAAGATGACAGTGCAGAGGAGGGGGGTGCAGCCAGGCTGAATGGCCGGGGCAGTTGGGCTCAGGATGGAGACGAAAGCTGGATGCAGCGGGAGGTCTGGATGTCTGTCTTCCGCTACCTCAGCCGCAGAGAACTTTGTGAATGTATGCGAGTGTGCAAGACATGGTATAAATGGTGAGCAGAGATACAGGGGGTCAAGAATAGGGGAGGGGGAGTAGGTAGCAGGTCTTGTGTATGAGAATACACATTAGCATTTGAAGGCTTCTCTTCTAGGATGTGTAAGGAAATCAGTGGACTCCATTTTTCATGTTTTAAGTGCTGTTACAGACATGGCCCATTATGTCTGTAGATGTCATTAGGAGAATTTAACCCTTTGCCTTATCTCCTTGCTGTGTTGCCCAACTCTCTTTGTTTAGCAGAGGGATCTAATTTGGGAGATAGACTAGTATACTATACCAAATCCTCAGTCTTATAGGCCGAAGTCATAACACACATGGTTTGACTCATATGCTGGTGGTTGAAAGTCTTTGGTATGCTAGTCATCTTACAGTTTTGCTGACATAGAAATGGCTACACCTAAAAATCATCAGAGAAATGGGCATGCTTTCCAAAGTGAATTTGAGAATTTTTGGGGGGGTAGGGGCGCTGGGGATTGAACTCCTCAGAACTTTGCACTTGCCAAGCAGGCACTTGTGCCCCTGAGCTATCTCCCTGGCCCCTGAGAAGTTTATAATCTTACATAATTTTTGATTCTCAGCACCTCCAACCTGAATGAGGATTCCTTTCACCATTACTTGTGAAGCTTTCTAAGACTTAGCTGTCCTTGTTCATGAAATCAATTATTTCTCAAGTTTAACACATTTAAAAGAGGGAAAGGGGCTGGGGAGATAGCTCCGAGGCACAAGTGCCTGCTGGGCAAGTGCAAGGTCATGAGTTCGAACCCTGGTCCCACAAAAAAAAAAAAAAATAGGGAAAATCGGCCGGGCATGGTGGTGCACACCTGTAATCCCAGCACTCGGGAGGCTGAGGCAGGAGGATTGGTGTGAGTTCGAGACCAGCCTGGGCTACAAAAGTGAGCTCAAGGCCAGCCTGAACTGCATAGCAAGACCCTGTCTGAAAAAGACATAAATAAATAAATAAATAAATAAATAAATAAATAAATAAATAAATAAATATTCAGCAAATAAATAAAAGAGGGAAAATCCATATTGGTTATGAACAAAGCTTTGTGTTGGGCATTGTGGGTTCTACCTTAAGCTCTAAGATATATCCTTTATCTCTGGGTCACACCCTGTTACAGTGCTCAACATGTAGCATCCTGCCATGGGTATCTCCCTATGAAATAATTGAAAATACAAATTCTGAACCTGTGTGGTACCACATGCCTGTAATCCCAGCACTGAAGGAGACTTAAAACAGATTATAAGTTCAAGCCCAGTCTGCAACATAACAACTTAGATCCTTCTCAAAATAAAAAGGGGCTAGGAATGTATGTAGCTCAGTGTAAAAACCCTAGGTCCACTATCAGTCATGCCCACTAAAAAGGAAAAACTGTAGATTCTGTGGCGCAGATCTAACAGTGTACTCTTGCAAGACCTACAAGAGACTGTTCAAGTTTGAACACCCCTCCTGTTCTTTACTCTCTATTTAGCAACTTGCTCTTGCCATAGAAGTTTGGTGAAATTTTGTCAGTCTTTAAAGACCTATATTCTGCCAGTACATGTTTATTTCCCAAGTCAGAATTAATGTGTGGGGGCTGGGGAGATAGCTCCGTGGCACAAGTGCCTGCCTGGCAAGTGCAAGGTCGTGAGTTTGAACCTCAGTCCCACCAGAAAAAAAAAAAAAAAAAAAGAATTAATGTGTGATGAACCTGGATTCTCTTTTAATATTTTTATAGTTAGTGGGCCTCCCTGGTAAAACCCGTAAGTTCCCAGGTTGTGACATATAAAGACACTGGTTATGTGCTGTTTCCCCACCCCAGCCAAACTGTAAGCTGGCCTCAGGGGAAGAACTGTATAACACTAAATGAAAGCCTGCATGTACAGTGTAGTTTGTGACATGTGGATCTGTAGATTGCAGTGGGAAGGCAGGCTGTCCCTTTCATTTCTGGACTGAACTGACTAGAAAATGTCAAGTTAGCACTGACACAGAAACCAAAAGATAAGCAAAGGCTCAAGACCTGATAAGGAGTCTATTTGGGCTCTAAGCAGTAATGAGCTTAAATTAAATTGGGGCATATTGTGGAAGTATAGAGTAGAATCCTGCATCTTGGGCAGCCACTTGTTGCTCAATTATCCTTTATGTACCTTTCAGTAAGATCTATATTGCTTAATGTAATTGAAGGTGTTACATATAGCGGAGAACACTTGCGCTGTTTTCAACCCCTTCAGAGGAAGTCAGTGTGAACTGTTAAGTTCTGCTCTATGATACATACAGGTTTGTAAAGTGTTTAGTTGCTATAGGACAAGCTTTTGTCAATACTGAAGCACAAAATCCCAGGGTATGATCCTTGTTACTCCTAAAGAACAATGTACGGAAGTGACCCTTAAGTGTTGTGCCTTTTCTAAAAGCCTCTAAAAGTCTCTGGTGGGAGCTCCATTGACAGGGATATTGAATTGCTGACAGCTTGTTCTCTTTCATTCTGTTAGGTGCTGTGACAAGAGACTTTGGACAAAAATTGACTTGAGTAGATGTAAGGCCATTGTACCACAGGCACTCAGTGGTATCATCAAGAGGCAGCCAGTTAGTCTTGACCTCAGTTGGACCAATATCTCCAAGAAGCAGCTCACATGGCTGGTCAATAGGCTGCCAGGTAAGTAAGCTGTGCTGTTGAGAGTGCTTCTTAAAATTGCTTTAGGACCATTTAGGTCAGCAGTCCCAAGCCATTGTTGCCTTTCTGCTTACCAGGAGATTTTCCTGGGGCCATCACTGGAACAGTGACTGCATTAGACTGTAAAGAATGGGATAAGGTGCTGCTGTCAACCCTGCAGGTCTCAGCACAGCCACTGAAGGGGAAACTAGAGTCAGGTGTACTGTGATTAGCACCTTGTAAGCCACTGGACATTTTTTGAAGTCTTACAAAGACAGGAAGAAATCATTTCTACATTGCTCTGGTAGGAGCTAAGCAATCAGTTTTAACAACAAAGCTAGATATAACATAGGGTATCATAGACATCTTTGAACTTGATTATTAGGACATGGTTCTATCCCATTAGCTTAAATCCATTCACTTTGTTATAGTTGGCTGATAATTGAGACTTTGGATGTGCTAGTAGAGTACATTGCTCGTCTCTCTTCCTATCCACTGCAGGATTGAAAGACCTCCTCCTAGCAGGTTGTTCCTGGTCTGCAGTCTCTGCCCTTAGCACCTCCAGCTGCCCCCTTCTCAGGACCCTTGATCTTCGGTGGGCAGTAGGAATTAAAGACCCTCAGATTCGGGACTTGCTGACTCCATCAGCTGATAAGCCAGGTATGTTCTGGACCTTATTTCTTTGTGCTTGTCTTCAGATAGTTTTGGCTTTCCACAGATCTGATCTGAGGTAATCTCAAAATTGAAGTTGTGAAAGAAGAGTATAAAATGAGAATATCGCAATAAAACTTAACTTATTACTAAGCAGATAATTACCTACAACTGAAGAGTCCATCCTGTGGGTCAGTGGAATTTGGGGCTCGGAGAGGAAGGTTTAAAATGCTTCATGGTTGAGATGGAATGTCAAACGCTCTTGCCAAGATAGTCTTGAAAAACATGGAGCTGTAGGTAGGGGAGGAGTATTCCATACATACCCATGTAACGTGAGGCATAATGTGGCTCTGGGGAGAAAAAACTTGTCCGGTTTCCTAGAATTGCCCCCACGTGCTGCTTATGCCTAGAAGGCAGGATTGAGCATGGGCAGTTCTGCTACGCCCCATCAAAGGGGCTTGACCAGTAAGAAAAGATGCTGCCTGAAGTTTTGGAGTTGTATTAGAAAATTAAGAGGTTTTTTTTGTTTGTTTGTTTGGTTGGTTTTTTTAATTTTATTTATTTTTTTTTTTTCTTGTTTCAGAACCTTTGTTTATTCACTCATTTTTGTAGCCGGCTCAGCCCGCCCCAAGAGCAGGGCTGGCGCAGCATGTGGTGCTGGGGATTGAACTGTGGTCCCTAAAGCTGCCCAAGCTTTCCCAAGCAGGGGCTTTAGACCACTGAGCCATCCCGCCAGGCCCCAGAAAATTAAGAGTTTTGATCTAGGTTTTTTTCTTGTTTATGCAGGTCAGGACAATCGCAGCAAGCTCCGAAACATGACTGACTTCCGACTGGCAGGCCTTGACATCACAGATGCCACACTTCGCCTCATCATTCGCCACATGCCTCTCCTGTCTCGACTTGACCTCAGTCACTGCAGCCACCTTACAGATCAGTCCTCCAATCTGCTCACTGCTGTTGGGTCTTCCACTCGTTACTCCCTCACAGAGCTCAATATGGCAGGTATGCTGCTATTGTTTTCTATGCTCAGGAGTACCCCTGCCTCCTGCCTCCTGCTTCCTGGAGGTCCCAGATCTTCCTAGAACTTTATCAGAAAGAAAAAAAAAAAAAAAAAAAGATTTGAGATCAGTTGACTGAGCCGTTTCTACCATTTTAACTCTTGGAGAGAGATAAGAACTAAAGTTAAGGAGCCAGGGAGATAGCTCAGTGAAATAAGTGCTTGCCCGGCAAGCAGTGTCCTCAGTTCAATCCCTGGTATATTTAAAAAAAAAAAAGAACTAAAGTTAAATGCCCTCATGGATGGCCACCGTCCAGCTGCAGTTGGGTCAGCTCTTGTGTTTGATATCCGTGGTGCCAGGAGTGAGGCAACAAGAGAGTCTAGTCTCTGAGGCAGGTAATCATGGGGCTAAGTATTTTTATTTAGTATTTTGGGGGAAGATAGCAGGGGCAACTGAGTGGTAGAGGAGAGCATCTGTAGCACTGTGTTTGTGAGCTCTGACTTCATGGCCACTTTACCTACAGGTTGCAATAAATTGACAGACCAGACCCTGATTTATCTACGGCGCATTGCCAATGTCACCCTGATTGACCTTCGAGGATGCAAGCAGATCACTCGAAAAGCCTGTGAGCACTTCATCTCAGACTTGTCCATCAACAGCCTCTACTGCCTGTCTGATGAGAAGCTGATACAGAAGATTAGCTAAGACACGCCCACTCTGAACTGAACAGGAAATGGATCTTCCCTAGCTTTCCCCACTGAGGAGAGCCTCTCCCTGACCCTGCACGGGCTCTGAGGCCAGCATCACATACCCTCTCTGCTCTTTTGTCCCTGAGCTCTTCTCCCACAGGTGGGGTAGAGAAGGTGGACAACACCAGACTTATGACCCTGCTCTTCTCCCTCCCAAGGAAAAGGGAGTTGCAGTTGATGTGAGGGGAAGGAAAGCACAGGCTGTGCTGTTGTGGTGCCTGTTAACTTGCTCACCTGCCAGAAGGCTGGGCTCTCCATTTGGGGGATTCATAACAGCCTTCACCTGCACCAGGCTCTGGGCCCCTCTTCCCCACCTGTGGCCCCAGCAGTGCCTGGTTCAGAGCAGACTCCAGGGAAGAAAGCAGTCCTGCCTCCACAGCCAGGTTCTCTTTGTGGTGTCCAGTGCATGTCTCTCCTCTGTCATACTCTCCCGGCTTCCGCAGGAGGGGCCAGCAGCCCCAAGAATGCCAGGCCCAGCAGATCCCACTGGTGCTGTTGATGTCAGAAGCCTTGTGCCCACATTTGTGCTCGCCTTCCTTTCCTCTCCCTGAGCTTGATGCTGTCCAGCGTTTGTGCTCATTCATGTAATACAGTATACTCCATCCATCCACCCAGCCCCTGACTTTCCCAATAGTTTCTCTGAGGTCCTTATTGCACTTATTGGGGTTGATGCCCTTCAGAGGAGCTGGAACTGTACCCCAGGGACACCCCTATTTCATTGCTACCCAGGCAGATTCTGAGACAGGCACCATCTCATTTCCCTCTCTCTTGCCTCCCACTGACTGCCCTTTTCCATATGTCCACCTTCCTGCCTGAATAGGGCTTTCCTAGGATGCATGTCCTCAGAGGGAGCAGCCTTTCTCCCCCGTCAGGTGAGGGGAGCACAAGACTGGCAGAATCCCCACCTGCCTCCAGGCCTCTGGTTTAGTGTGGTCCCCAAAAGCCCAGGCCTGTGCATTGCCCCAGCAGCTCACTGACCTGGTGCCTCTTAAGGGTCAGGGGTTCCTTAAGGGTCAAAGCCAGTCACCTGCCCTCTGCCCAAAGCCGTGGAAAGGGGGTGTGCATGTGCCTCTGTGTGTGTGTGTGTGTGTGTGTGTGTGTGTGTGTGTGTGTAGAGGAAGGGAGGGGAGTGTGTCTCCCACTCTACAACCCTTTGTCAAGCCCCATCAGCTGCCCCTTTTGCTTTGCATTGAACGGTCTGTCCAAAGATCCTCTCTCTAGGGCAGCAGAGAGCTTTTTGCACTTTAAAGAAAAAAAAAAAGAGGAAAGGTTGGAATTTCTTCGGGTCAATATTTAAGTGTGTGAGGAGATGCTCTATAGCAGCAGCCTGTGGCAAGAGCTTCTAAGTGAGAGACGCAAATTTGCACTCTGCTCCCCATCTTTAAGGAGATTGATAGCACAACCTTGCCCTGCCTTCTTGTTCTCCAGCCTCATCTCTTCCTGGTCCCTTTCCTGTAGCCCAATCTCAGGCTTTCCTCCTCTTAAACCTACAGGGAGGAGGGTACTGAGCCAGGCACCAGGGCTCTGAAGTATGAGCCACCCTAAGGAGAGACGTCAACTGCACCCTTGCCACTGCCAAAGCAATAGAGGCAGAGGGCATCCTCTTTGCCACCTACCCCAGCTTTGACCCTGGCATTAACTGGCCTTCTTAGAGGAAACAGTCCTGGTAGCGGGTGGCACTGTATCTATTTCTTCCAATCCGCTGATTTTTTTTTTTTTTTTTTTTTTTTTTTTTTTGACTGCACCTTAAAAACAGCAGTCTGTTTCCCGTGACCCTCTGCCCCTTCATTGGTCTCTAGGCCCCAGCAGTCTGGGGCTGAAACATTTGAGGAAATGCCAGTGACTTATTCCAGAGTGCCTCAGTTATGGGAATTTATCTGTAAAGAATCCTGGGTATTGAGTAAAACCTTATTAATATTATTGTTAATGATCTATAATTGGAAGCTTCCTGCCTTTTTTTTTTTTTTTTTTTTTCTCCCTCGGTTGCTCCTGTGGAAAATACTGAAGATTAAGTTCTGTTGTCTTTTTATAAAAGGGAAGGTGGGGAAAGACCCCTTCAAGAGCAGGGATTGTGCCGGGAGAGTGCCTCTGACTTTGGGACATTTCATCCACAGAAGTTTCCAAGCTGACTGTTTGTTTGGGGTTTTGGTTTTTATGTTTGATTTTTGGCTTGGAGAAATAAGCATTTATACCGTGCACGTGAATTGGTCAACAGAAAAGGGAGCCCAGGATGGCAGCAAATGGACCAATGCCCCTGTTGGGTTTTACTTTTCAATGGGACTGAGGAGAAGATGGTTTTTAGAGGTGAGGCTTGGTCCACATCAAGGCGAGAAGTCAAGTATCTATTTGGGGACAGAGGAACCCGGGAGTTTCATCACCTTCCTGCATCTGCTATTAGCTGCAGCCTTGCCAGGAGAGCCTGCCCTCCTCAGATTGCAGGATTAGACCTCTGCCTCCATCTTTCCAAGCATCGGGGCAAAAAAACCACAAAGGAAAGGAAGAAAATATATATATATATAAATATATATATAATATAAAAATCACTTGGTGATTAAAAAATAACTGCTCCATAAATAAAACTCCTAAAGTCACTATGTTTAAAGGATTTGTGTTTTTTGTTTTATGGGAAAATATTGTAAATATATATTTTTTGTTGCTGATTTAGAGTCAAATCTCCAATGTTGTGCTAAAAATTTTAAATGTAAGCATTATGAGGTGAGTCTTAACTATCTCACTTGACACATTATTTTGGGCCAGGGAAGGAGGGAAGCTAGTTGGACTTTGTTTTGTTTTCTAAAAGTTCTCCGCTATTGGTTTTAGAAAGAACAAGAACATCTTTCCTCTGATACATGGAAATGGGAGATATTTGTGTAATAAAATTTTTAAAAGACAAAAAAAAAAAAAAAAAAGCCTCCAGTGGGAAATATTTTGATTTGGGCTTTTTTGTTTTGTTTTTTGTTTTTAAATAAAAAAAAAGGCTTTAAAAACAAAAGCTGCCCCTTTTCTGATTTTGTGTATGCCTTGAGAGAATGAGTCAGAAGGTCATATGAATTGGGAGCTGATAAAATACTAGGCTGTGGTCTCAGCAGAACAGAAGCAGAAAGCAATACTCTGGCCCCCAGGCAGTTTGAGTCTCCTTGTTAGCTTTTGTTTAGGCTGTATCAAAAGGTGCCACTTGCTTCTGCAACCACCGTGTGTATGTACTTAAAGGCAAATATTTTTGTTTTTCTGAGAAAGATCTCAAAGTTACAAATTGGCTTCAAACTTGGAAACAATGGCTGGCCATGATAGCTCAGCAGACCATGGGCTTACCATGCTGGCCCCACCTCTGCGGCAAGCTGAGAGGGTGATTGAAACTGAGTGCACACCTGTAATCCCAGCAGCTGGGAGGCTGAAAATAGGAAAATCATGAGTCCAATCTACATAGTGAGACCCTGTAGACCCTGTCCTAAATACATTTTTAAAAAAGGAAACAAGCCTGAGTAGCTTTCAGGTATATTCTCCGCCTGGTGTCAAAAACTTTCTAATGGATTAAATGTTGAGATTAACTGATCTGTACCACTTCACCCCTTAAAGTCAGTATTTAGAGCACTGGGTAGTCATTTGTGAGAGCTGGAAGGGATCCAGAGGAACTCCTGAGGATGAGCCAGATATTTCTGATCCTCCATCCTAACCACCACCAAGCCATCTCCAAAGGTCAAGCTCCCATGCACCTTTCAGACAATGCCTGCTCTTAAACCAAGAAGATGGGCTATGATTGGCATTTTTCTCCACCTTGTCCCTGTGGTTAGCATGTGTCATTTGTTAACTAGTTTCCAGTCTGAGCGCTTAAGTGCTGCAAGAGAATTGAGTAGGTGCCTTATTCAAGTACTCATCCTAGGAGAGCTGAGTTCCACCTAGGGATTCTTTAATGGGCTGGTCACTCCCCTCAAAAACTGGCAGATCCCTGTGAACCCTACTCTAATGGACTGATAGACTGATCTGATGTTGGTTACCTGATGGATAACAATATGGCCTGGTTTCAATACCATGAAAAGAGTCAGTTTGCCTCCCCAATATCTCAAACCTTCAGCCCTTCGGTGTTCTCATCTCTGTCAACATAGTGGAAATCACCTCAACTATAGCAACAATTCCAACCCATCTCCACACTGAGAGCCAGACATTTTTCTTGGAAGATAGATTTGAGTATTTTTCACCCTTGCTTAGAACTTTAGTGTGTTCAATTTCTAAGCCACAGCATGGCCCATAGGGCTGCCAAACCTTTAGGCTTTGTCACTCATCTTCAAACCCCCTGCTCCTCTGACAGCTAACCTAAGTTATGTCATCTGTAGGCCTTTGTCCTGTTCCATGTTCAATTCCCACTGCTGAAGACTAGAGTTAAGACTATCAATGTCTTCTGCAGTCCTCTCAGGTTAGTGTCCCCACTTGGCTCAGACACTGCAGAGGACAGAGCTGAGTCTGCCATTCATCATTACATGCTTGGTACCTAGAAAGCTTGGCCATAATAGGCCCAGAAAACAAGTACCTATATCTCTCCCCTGCCTGTCAGGCTAGCCTTCAACCTATCTTGCCTCCCAAGTAATGAGTATTACAGGTGCATGCCACTGTACCTGTCTTTCCTTCTCACTTGTGTGTATACTATTTGCTTCTATTTTGGCAGGGAAGGGAGGTTCTTTCCTTTTTTTCAGTATTGATAATTAAACCCAAGGCATTTGCACTTAGCTACATCCCCAGCCAGCCATTATTTTGAAAAAGGACTTTTTTTTTTTTTTTTTTGCAGTACCTAGGTTCGAACTCATGACCCTGCACTTGCCAGGAAGGCACTTGTGCCATGGAGCTATCTCTCCAGCCCCTTTTGACACAGGGTCTTGATAAATTGGCTAATCTGGGCTCAATTAAACAGCCTGCTTAGGAAAGCTTAGGCAACCACAGGGACTGTGATTCAGTCCCCAGCACTTCATGCTGCACCAGCCCCACCCCCCAGGGCAGGCTGACCCAGCCATAGTATAAAAAATTTAAAAAATAAAAAAAATGAATCACTTCAATTTAAAAAAAAGTCCTCCACTTGTAATCTTTCTCAATCTCCCCAAGAGCTAGAATCACAGGCATGTACGACAGTTACCTAAATCTGATTTCTTTTTTTGTCCTAAATTAGGTTATGAATTTACAAACATCACTTATATTAATGATAACAGAGGAGCTGGAGAATATTGTGCTTTCTCCGAGCTGTGCAGTGAGAACCACCAATAGTATGGTGGAACTTGTGGCCTTTTACAAGGCCACAACTCTTGCAGCCTGCAGATGCAGCCTACAATTCTCCCTGTGCTTATGGACTGGTTGGTGATCTGCTGGGTGTCAGGATTTCTTCTAATGGCTTTGTGGAATGGATCAATGAGGATAACTTCAAAGAATTTGTATATGGAATCTTCAACACAGAATTTAATACTCTCAGAACCCCACAATGGCATCCAGCTTGCTGCTCAACAACAGACCAAGGCTTTTGTACAAACTTTAGCTGGTTAACACCATGATGGACAGGCCTGCCATAAGTTGTTCCCTTAAGCCACCGCAGTGCACATGAATTCTGTATATGACATACCCCTTGCTTGCCCTTGTATCCTAGTCTGTGAGCTTTGTCTGGCCAGGTGAGGCAAGGGCCCCTATGGAAGGCAGAGTTAATGGTACTGCCAGCAACAGGCCCTCAGAAGAAAAAGCATCACATCAGACTGCTTCTTTCTCCACGGTTCATGGATGTGCTTGTATGCACCCATCTTGGTTTCTCTTATCTGATGGCTGCCACTAGACCAGCGGTTCTCAATCTGTGGATCACGACCCCGCAGGGGTTGAACGACCAAAACACAGGGGTCGCCTAAAGCCATCGGAAAATACATATTTAAACCCATGCTATGCCATGGTGAAATGTCATTTTTTAATTTTATTTATTTATTTACTTATTTGTTTGTTTGTTTGTCTTTTTGAGACAGGGTCTCACTACGCAGTTGAGGCTGGCCTTGAGCTCACTTTTGTAGCCCCAGCTGTTCTCAAACTCGCACCAATCCTCCTGCCTCAGCCTCCGAGTGCTGGGATTACAGACGTGAGCCACCATGCCCAGCCTTTATTTATTTATTTATTTTTTGTTTCAGAACTTTTGTTTGTTTATTTTTAAGGACGGCTCAGCCTGCCCTGAGGGCAGGGCTGGTGCAGCATGTGGTGCCAGGGTCCCTGCAGCTGCCCAAGCTTTCCCAAGCAGGCACTTTAAACCACTGAGCCATCCTGCCGGGCCCCCTGCAATGTCATTTATTGGATTTACAGTTTTGAAGTAGCCGCCAAAAATTATTTTTTGGTTTGGGATCACCGCAACATGAGGAACTGTATTGCGGGGTCATGGCATTAGAAAGGTTGAGAACCACTGCACTAGACGAAAAGAAGCCCATTTCTTATCTAACTAGTATTCATCTAGGAATTAATCTTTTTCAGGCATACATGAAATTCTTTAATAACCCTTCAAGTACATATGAACTCAGAATAGCTAGGGATATAGCTTAGTGGCACAGCACCTGCCTGGCAAGTACAAGGTCCTAAGTTCAATTCCCAGTACCAAAAAATAAATAAATAAGCCAACTCAACACAATATACTCATCCTGCCTCCAGCACATGTAAAGTAAGAAGTACCGTGGTTGCCATACAAAGTGGGTACCTCTACCTAAGAGGCCTTGATCTGGGTATCTGCAGTCCCCAGGTTTAGTGTTTCATGTTAGACTGTGTCTCCCTACAACTTCTCCCTTCGTTTTTTGTTTGTTTGTTTGTTTTATTTTTTATTTTTTAAAGAATTTTTTATTTTATTTTTTTCTTGTTTCAGAACTTTTGTTTGTTTGTTTATTTATTTTTATGGCCGACTCAGCTTGCCCTGAGGGCAGGGCTGGCGCAGCATGTGGTGCCGGGGATGGAACCTCAGTCCCTGCAGCTGCCCAAGCTTTCCTAAGCAGGTGCTTTAGACCACTGAGCCATCCTGCTGGGCCCCATATTTTTAATTTTTATTTATTTATTTTTGCAGGACTGGAATTCAAACTCACAACCTTGCACTTGCCAGTCAGGCACTTGTGCCACGGAGCTATCTCCCCAGCCCCACAACTTCTCCTTTCAACTCTGAACATACTGACTGCCTTTCATAGGCAATACAGTTTTGGTTTTCATTTTGGTTTTGAGACAAGTTCTCACTTACTATGTAGTCTAGGCTGGCCTCCACCTCTTAAGTGCCAACATTACAGATGCATGCCACCATGCCAGTTCGTAGGCAACACTGTAACAATAGCTAATACCTGCTGGGCCTAAGTGGTAGCCACTGTTCTCAGCACTTCACAGGCAGTAACTGAGCACAACCCTACTCTCTCCATATAAGATGAGAAACTGAGCTGTGAACGTGAAACAGCCCAAAGTAACTTGGTTAAACTCAGAGACTGGCTTCCAAGCCTCTCTACACATGTGACATTGAGGTCATACCCTGGTCACACCTGCCAACACCCCATTAGACAGCTATCTTCATCCCCCTGGTAACAAAGCCAAGGTTCAGAAGGTGAAGTGTGAGTCTGAATGTAGTGGCAGAGCTGGGACTCTGCAGCCTCTCATCCCCTGCTGAGCATTCCAAGTGAGGGGCTTGCCCACTCTATAATCCAAAGCACTTCTAATTGCCTTGAGGCCAGGATAGCCTTAGCTGGCACCCCTCCCCCATCTGCCCAGGAGAGGGGATATACAGAAATTTCCTGCTCCTGGTTACAACAAAAGATATACATAGGAGGAGAGATCCAACTTGGTAGACTTGCAGTAGTTACACAGTTGCCTATGTGCCAAATGGCTCATACATAGCTGCATGGCTAGTGTTTTTTATTTTGCACAAGGACCTGCAAATGATGAAACAGTGTGGCTCAGGTGACCAGCAGCAGCACAGACCTGGCCAGCTCATCCTCCTCTCATCACCTTTCAGACCACAGCTCTGGGAGCCCAGGTCAGAGAAGAAACATCAGAGCCAGCAGGGGAATCAACAAGATAAGGGACACCTAAATTGACCCTCTACCACAGTCTGTGGCCTGGCCTCTGCCTCCACTTCCCCCTTGGTTCCCCTTCAGAAGCTTGAGCTGGAAGCTCTGCTGTTGACCCCCAAGTGCACCACGTGGGAGCCAACACAGCAAAGGCACACGAAGAGATGGCACCCTTGAAAGACTCAGGGAAGAGGAGTAAAGAAAGCGGTAAAGAAAAAACAATTCCGAGAGAAAAGAAATCTTGGGAGATCCTCAGCAGAAAACACAAGCAAGGGCCACCCAAGATACTCCAGCTTAACAGCGGCCACTCAGCAGGCCTTCTCACCCAGCCCATTGCTTCACACACCTTGCCACCTCTGCTCATCCTCCAAACAATCCAGCGAGGTCAGACTTAGGGAAGTTAAATAACTTGTCTGAAGCACTCTGCAGCTTCATGGGAGGCAGCTCTGAGCCCATCGGACCTATGGTCTTTTCCATCTCCCCCACCCCTCCCCAACACACACACACACACACACACACACACACACACACACACACACACACACACACACACACACGTACACGGTGAGTACCAACAGCCACAGCGTGAGGACTACGAGATTGTGAGCCGGAAACTCACAAGCCGACTGAAGGCTCCGAAGCGAAAGCGACATCTGAGAACTCAGCGGGCTGCAGGACTAAGCTGAGCGGAAGGCGCCAGGACACATGCGCGTTGGGCACAGGTCTGGGGTGGGCGGGATCTAGGATGGAGGAGGGATGGGGTCCAGGTACACACCGAGACTGGGAGGCGGAATTGTGCGCACTGTGTGACCTTCCAAGGGTCCTCTGAGAAGCGTAGCATTCTCAAGCGGTGTGACAGGTTCTTACGCTTTGCAGTGTGGCTAAAGACCCGGGGTCGAGATGATGCAGGTGCCTCCTTCACTCGCAGGCTCCGCCTCCCCCACCCCTTCCCTCCCCTGCGCCCCATCCTCTTCATTCGCTGTCCCACAAGCCCGGAAAACTTTCCTTACTCATACCTCACCTGATTCTCTTGGAAAAAATGGTTACCTGGCTTCACCTGAGGCTCCTCTGGCACTTATAACTAGTTTCAGGCCGCGTAGGAATGTTTGGAGCATTAAATGAGGTAGGTTGGGCTCCGGGCCAGCACCCTGCATACAGTGAGAATTCAGTAAATGTCAGCAGTTATTATTATACCTAGTTGGCTCATAAGTTCATGCCTTCTTGTGTTGGATTCCCCAAGACAAGCACCAGTGCATGGGAGGAGCCCAAGAAACATGAATAGATGAATAAATAAGAACTCCCAGGGGGCCCGGCGGGATGACTCAGTGGTCTAAAGCCCCTGCTTGGGAAAGCTTGGGTGGCTTCAGGGACCGCGGTTCGATCCCCGGCACCACATGCTGCGCCAGCCCTGCCCTCAGGGCAGGCTGAGCCAGCCATAAAAATAAGTGAATAAACAAACAAAAGTTCTGAAACAAGAAATAAATAAATAAATAATTCTAAAAAAAAAAAAAAAAAAAAAGAACTCCCAGTAGCCCAGCCAGAGGTTACTGTGTCTTGGCACCTGAGGCAGGGAGGTGCAGTTTGTGTGAAGCAAGAGTTTCTCCAAGCCAGACCAGCACATGGCTGGGGGTGCCACCCTCCAGCTCTTCAAATGGAGGGAGGTGAGGGCTTTGTAGCAGAGAGCCTTGGCATGGTAGTCTTCACAGTCACAAGCACACCATGTCACAACCAAGACTCGGCCCAGCCTGCCCACCCTTTCCCTAACCTTTCCTGGTTGTTTCCACCTCCTACAGTGCGGCTCCATCATCTTGGTTAGAGATAAATGTTTAGGGCTCTTCTTCCCCCCACCCCCCCAGACTGAACCAACACGCAGCCCTATTTCTCTTTGCATTTCTAACTTTGTGGTAGGCTTCATGCTGGGGGCAAGAAGATGCCACTGTGACAAGAAGGGATGCCAAGAAACAGCCCTCTGAGCAGGATGAACAAGAGCCTGCCTTGTGGGAATGGAGGAGGTGAGCATTTTAGGCAAGAACCATTCACAGTGCAGAGGTGGAAATGGACTGGGCTGGTTCTAGTGGAGAATGAAGGCCAGGGAGGCTGGAACAAGATGGGCAGAAGGCGCTCAGTTAGAAATGAGCAGGTTCAGGCTGTGCAAGTCTTCAGGCCATGGGAAGAAGGCTGTAGCTTACCCCCAGCACAGGGGCAGAGGCTGTCACTGGAGGTGGGGTTAATTCAGACCTGTGAAAGCTCTACTGAAGGGAGTCAGGGAGCCCAGAGGGGCCTGGCGAATGCATCCAGGCAAGAAGTGGAGACTGGGACCAGGCTGTAGCAAGGTGCATGGAGGAGGCAGGGCATACTTCAGAGATAGACAATTGTAGCACTGATGACAGCAGGTGTGTGTCTGTGGGCACTGGGGACAGGTGAAGGAAGAGAGAAATGGAAAAAGACTCCCAGGACTTTGGAAAATGGAGGATCTACAACTGAAATGGGGAGGCAAGGGAGCAGGAGCTCCATGTTGGCTGTGCTGAGTTGGCAACACCTATTAGTCACCAGTGGAGATGCCAAGTAGTCCACAGGCTGCCACCTGGGCAGAGATGGGCCTCCACTCCCCTTTGCACTCCAGCACCCTGGCCAGAGCCCAGCAAACTCTGAGCACCAGATAAAGAAGGTTGGTGAAAAAAGTGTCTAAAGCTGGCCTAAAAGGATTACAGTTAGCTTGCCCAGACCACGAGAGGGCAGCACCATCCCAAAGACCAGTCTCACAGGGTCAAGGCCTTACACTGTCCTCTCCAACCAAGCCCAGGGCTTTGAGGAACTCCTCTCCCAGAAATAGAGTTCCAGCTTCAGGCCTGGCCAAAACTGTGGGTTAGGCTTGGAAACCCACCTAGGTTTCCAAATAGAGGGAGGGAGTAAAGGAGGGCTACTTTCTGGAGCAAGATGGCTGCAATTTCTGTGCCACACAAAGACTCCGGTCTGACAAGTTTATCAGGACAGAATTTTTTTTAAATAGGAAAACCCAAGCTAGCATGTGACTGTATTCAGATTCCCAAGAGTCAGGGGAGAGCATAGGGGGAGGAGTTTTGCAGCCTTTTGCTGTGGTATCTGATCTTTTTCTGCCTCAAATTCAAAGTGCTCTATGAGCTCATTCACTTGGTCACCTATTCATTCATTTATTGATTCATTCATAAAACATTGACTAATGACTTTCTGAGTCTGGTCCTCTACTGGACATCAGGACAGGAGATGGACCAAGTAGTATCAGTTACAGACAGCCTAGAGAGCTGTGCTTGGTGCCAAGCAGGCAGTGATTATGTCAGATCTACACCTTAGAATGGCATCTCTGACCACAGCTAAATCAGGGCAGTGGCCATGGGATCCTGAGACAGACAGATCAAGAAGATTCTCAGGAGGCCAGCAGGGGGCTGTGGTAATAACTAGGGAATGGAAAGGTTGAGGAAAGAGTCAAGGAGAAGAAGCCTGGGGTTTTGATGTGGCTCACTGGCTGAGTGGTAGTGTCATCTGCTTTAAAAGAGACCTCAACATCTCAGATTTTCTCTGCCTCCAGGTACTGCTGATGACAAACTAGCCTAGAAGTGTGCATAGGGAAGGGAGTTTCTGCCTTGCAAAATGGTCCCAGACATTGCCCCATAAGCTGACAGAAAGAATGAGTTCATGGTCTAGGGCTAGGAGAAGGCTGGACTCTGCCAACCTTCTTGGAAAGCAAAGAAGTACTCAGAGAGGGACATGTTGAGATGGGGGGTGCTGCCTTGAGATACTTCACTTTTCTCCCTCTGGGTGGTGTCTCTGCAGGGTGAGTTCCTCTTGCTGAATAATACTGAGAACCCTGCAATCTTGTAAGAGAGGTGGGACCCCACACTATGAAATGTCAGGAATGAGCTTCTGGGTGGGACAGGGTTCAGGGTATGAAGTTGAGCAGAGCATCCTGGGCAAGGACCTTGGTCCTCAGTAGTAGTCCTAGAGCCAGGATAGGTGTGGAGCAGACAGGGAGGCAGTAGGGGTGGGATACATGGGCATCTAGATTGTACTTGTCAGGTTCCAGGTTCGTGCTGATCTGTTTTGTGTTCCAGGCTGGATGTCCAAAATTCTGGATGTCAAGCCAGGCGTGGTGGCTCACGCCTGTAATCCCAGCACTCGGGAGGCTGAGGCTGGAGGATTGGTGCGAGTTCAAGACCAGCCTGGGTTACAAAAGTGAGCTCAAGGCCAGCCTCAACTGCATAGCAAGACCCTGTCTCAAAAAGACCAAAAAAAAAATAATAATAATAATAAAATAAACAAAATTCTGGATGTCAGTCTGGAAATGATGGTCCAAGTCCAGGTCAGAGACCTGTCTGAAACTCCAGGTCAGGGTTCTGGTGGTGGTCTGGCTTGATTGGAAGCCACGTTGAGTTAGGAGCCAGGATGAGGTAAAGGTCTTGGCCTGTTGGAGGTCTGGAGTCAAGTGCCGAGATCTGGGTGTAGACTCAAAGTTGTGATCTGATGTCATAATGTGTAGTGGTGGTCCAAGGTCTCAATTCAAGGTCCTATTTGGCATCTGAAGTCAGAATCTTCATCCAAGGACTGGCGTCAGGTCGTGAGTGGGGATAGTAGTGTCCAAGGTTGGGGAGTCAGGGGTTATAACCAGAGACTGAGAGCCAAATTCCAGGATCATGTTCTGAAGTTTGAGTCTATTGTCATTCTTTGGTCAGTGTCCAGGAACCATGCGCTCTACAGCTGGGGTTGGTGCTGGGGATCTGATTTTGGAGCTTGGACTCTAGGGGTGTCTTTGGCCCAGGGCTCCTGTCGTGTTCCAGTCAGAGGTGAACAGCCGAGATCACGGTCCGAGTCT
>PVJA010011405.1:27431-54965 GCA_004027025.1 Myocastor coypus
AAAAAAAAAGTAATGTGGATTTAGAAAGGTTAATGTTTAGTTGTTTGATCAATCTTATATACCTATATGTATTAATCTAAACTGATCCGATGATGAAAATATGTAATATAACCATTGTTAAATTTAAACAATAAAGGAATTGGAAAAAAAAATAAAAAATAAAACCTGAGACACAACCCGGATATGGGACCCTAACCTCAGACTCGGACCGTGATCTCGGCTGTTCACCTCTGACTGGAACACGACAGGAGCCCTGGGCCAAAGACACCCCTAGAGTCCAAGCTCCAAAATCAGATCCCCAGCACCAACCCCAGCTGTAGAGCGCATGGTTCCTGGACACTGACCAAAGAATGACAATAGACTCAAACTTCAGAACATGATCCTGGAATTTGGCTCTCAGTCTCTGGTTATAACCCCTGACTCCCCAACCTTGGACACTACTATCCCCACTCACGACCTGACGCCAGTCCTTGGATGAAGATTCTGACTTCAGATGCCAAATAGGACCTTGAATTGAGACCTTGGACCACCACTACACATTATGACATCAGATCACAACTTTGAGTCTACACCCAGATCTCAGCACTTGACTCCAGACCTCCAACAGGCCAAGACCTTTACCTCATCCTGGCTCCTAACTCAACGTGGCTTCCAATCAAGCCAGACCACCACCAGAACCCTGACCTGGAGTTTCAGACAGGTCTCTGACCTGGACTTGGACCATCATTTCCAGACTGACATCCAGAATTTTGTTTATTTTATTATTATTATTATTTTTTTTTTGGTCTTTTTGAGACAGGGTCTTGCTATGCAGTTGAGGCTGGCCTTGAGCTCACTTTTGTAACCCAGGCTGGTCTTGAACTCGCACCAATCCTCCAGCCTCAGCCTCCCGAGTGCTGGGATTACAGGCGTGAGCCACCACGCCTGGCTTGACATCCAGAATTTTGGACATCCAGCCTGGAACACAAAACAGATCAGCACGAACCTGGAACCTGACAAGTACAATCTAGATGCCCATGTATCCCACCCCTACTGCCTCCCTGTCTGCTCCACACCTATCCTGGCTCTAGGACTACTACTGAGGACCAAGGTCCTTGCCCAGGATGCTCTGCTCAACTTCATACCCTGAACCCTGTCCCACCCAGAAGCTCATTCCTGACATTTCATAGTGTGGGGTCCCACCTCTCTTACAAGATTGCAGGGTTCTCAGTATTATTCAGCAAGAGGAACTCACCCTGCAGAGACACCACCCAGAGGGAGAAAAGTGAAGTATCTCAAGGCAGCACCCCCCATCTCAACATGTCCCTCTCTGAGTACTTCTTTGCTTTCCAAGAAGGTTGGCAGAGTCCAGCCTTCTCCTAGCCCTAGACCATGAACTCATTCTTTCTGTCAGCTTATGGGGCAATGTCTGGGACCATTTTGCAAGGCAGAAACTCCCTTCCCTATGCACACTTCTAGGCTAGTTTGTCATCAGCAGTACCTGGAGGCAGAGAAAATCTGAGATGTTGAGGTCTCTTTTAAAGCAGATGACACTACCACTCAGCCAGTGAGCCACATCAAAACCCCAGGCTTCTTCTCCTTGACTCTTTCCTCAACCTTTCCATTCCCTAGTTATTACCACAGCCCCCTGCTGGCCTCCTGAGAATCTTCTTGATCTGTCTGTCTCAGGATCCCATGGCCACTGCCCTGATTTAGCTGTGGTCAGAGATGCCATTCTAAGGTGTAGATCTGACATAATCACTGCCTGCTTGGCACCAAGCACAGCTCTCTAGGCTGTCTGTAACTGATACTACTTGGTCCATCTCCTGTCCTGATGTCCAGTAGAGGACCAGACTCAGAAAGTCATTAGTCAATGTTTTATGAATGAATCAATAAATGAATGAATAGGTGACCAAGTGAATGAGCTCATAGAGCACTTTGAATTTGAGGCAGAAAAAGATCAGATACCACAGCAAAAGGCTGCAAAACTCCTCCCCCTATGCTCTCCCCTGACTCTTGGGAATCTGAATACAGTCACATGCTAGCTTGGGTTTTCCTATTTAAAAAAAATTCTGTCCTGATAAACTTGTCAGACCGGAGTCTTTGTGTGGCACAGAAATTGCAGCCATCTTGCTCCAGAAAGTAGCCCTCCTTTACTCCCTCCCTCTATTTGGAAACCTAGGTGGGTTTCCAAGCCTAACCCACAGTTTTGGCCAGGCCTGAAGCTGGAACTCTATTTCTGGGAGAGGAGTTCCTCAAAGCCCTGGGCTTGGTTGGAGAGGACAGTGTAAGGCCTTGACCCTGTGAGACTGGTCTTTGGGATGGTGCTGCCCTCTCGTGGTCTGGGCAAGCTAACTGTAATCCTTTTAGGCCAGCTTTAGACACTTTTTTCACCAACCTTCTTTATCTGGTGCTCAGAGTTTGCTGGGCTCTGGCCAGGGTGCTGGAGTGCAAAGGGGAGTGGAGGCCCATCTCTGCCCAGGTGGCAGCCTGTGGACTACTTGGCATCTCCACTGGTGACTAATAGGTGTTGCCAACTCAGCACAGCCAACATGGAGCTCCTGCTCCCTTGCCTCCCCATTTCAGTTGTAGATCCTCCATTTTCCAAAGTCCTGGGAGTCTTTTTCCATTTCTCTCTTCCTTCACCTGTCCCCAGTGCCCACAGACACACACCTGCTGTCATCAGTGCTACAATTGTCTATCTCTGAAGTATGCCCTGCCTCCTCCATGCACCTTGCTACAGCCTGGTCCCAGTCTCCACTTCTTGCCTGGATGCATTCGCCAGGCCCCTCTGGGCTCCCTGACTCCCTTCAGTAGAGCTTTCACAGGTCTGAATTAACCCCACCTCCAGTGACAGCCTCTGCCCCTGTGCTGGGGGTAAGCTACAGCCTTCTTCCCATGGCCTGAAGACTTGCACAGCCTGAACCTGCTCATTTCTAACTGAGCGCCTTCTGCCCATCTTGTTCCAGCCTCCCTGGCCTTCATTCTCCACTAGAACCAGCCCAGTCCATTTCCACCTCTGCACTGTGAATGGTTCTTGCCTAAAATGCTCACCTCCTCCATTCCCACAAGGCAGGCTCTTGTTCATCCTGCTCAGAGGGCTGTTTCTTGGCATCCCTTCTTGTCACAGTGGCATCTTCTTGCCCCCAGCATGAAGCCTACCACAAAGTTAGAAATGCAAAGAGAAATAGGGCTGCGTGTTGGTTCAGTCTGGGGGGGTGGGGGGAAGAAGAGCCCTAAACATTTATCTCTAACCAAGATGATGGAGCCGCACTGTAGGAGGTGGAAACAACCAGGAAAGGTTAGGGAAAGGGTGGGCAGGCTGGGCTGAGTCTTGGTTGTGACATGGTGTGCTTGTGACTGTGAAGACTACCATGCCAAGGCTCTCTGCTACAAAGCCCTCACCTCCCTCCATTTGAAGAGCTGGAGGGTGGCACCCCCAGCCATGTGCTGGTCTGGCTTGGAGAAACTCTTGCTTCACACAAACTGCACCTCCCTGCCTCAGGTGCCAAGACACAGTAACCTCTGGCTGGGCTACTGGGAGTTCTTTTTTTTTTTTTTTTTTTTTAGAATTATTTATTTATTTATTTCTTGTTTCAGAACTTTTGTTTGTTTATTCACTTATTTTTATGGCTGGCTCAGCCTGCCCTGAGGGCAGGGCTGGCGCAGCATGTGGTGCCGGGGATCGAACCGCGGTCCCTGAAGCCACCCAAGCTTTCCCAAGCAGGGGCTTTAGACCACTGAGTCATCCCGCCGGGCCCCCTGGGAGTTCTTATTTATTCATCTATTCATGTTTCTTGGGCTCCTCCCATGCACTGGTGCTTGTCTTGGGGAATCCAACACAAGAAGGCATGAACTTATGAGCCAACTAGGTATAATAATAACTGCTGACATTTACTGAATTCTCACTGTATGCAGGGTGCTGGCCCGGAGCCCAACCTACCTCATTTAATGCTCCAAACATTCCTACGCGGCCTGAAACTAGTTATAAGTGCCAGAGGAGCCTCAGGTGAAGCCAGGTAACCATTTTTTCCAAGAGAATCAGGTGAGGTATGAGTAAGGAAAGTTTTCCGGGCTTGTGGGACAGCGAATGAAGAGGATGGGGCGCAGGGGAGGGAAGGGGTGGGGGAGGCGGAGCCTGCGAGTGAAGGAGGCACCTGCATCATCTCGACCCCGGGTCTTTAGCCACACTGCAAAGCGTAAGAACCTGTCACACCGCTTGAGAATGCTACGCTTCTCAGAGGACCCTTGGAAGGTCACACAGTGCGCACAATTCCGCCTCCCAGTCTCGGTGTGTACCTGGACCCCATCCCTCCTCCATCCTAGATCCCGCCCACCCCAGACCTGTGCCCAACGCGCATGTGTCCTGGCGCCTTCCGCTCAGCTTAGTCCTGCAGCCCGCTGAGTTCTCAGATGTCGCTTTCGCTTCGGAGCCTTCAGTCGGCTTGTGAGTTTCCGGCTCACAATCTCGTAGTCCTCACGCTGTGGCTGTTGGTACTCACCGTGTACGTGTGTGTGTGTGTGTGTGTGTGTGTGTGTGTGTGTGTGTGTGTGTGTGTGTGTGTGTGTGTTGGGGAGGGGTGGGGGAGATGGAAAAGACCATAGGTCCGATGGGCTCAGAGCTGCCTCCCATGAAGCTGCAGAGTGCTTCAGACAAGTTATTTAACTTCCCTAAGTCTGACCTCGCTGGATTGTTTGGAGGATGAGCAGAGGTGGCAAGGTGTGTGAAGCAATGGGCTGGGTGAGAAGGCCTGCTGAGTGGCCGCTGTTAAGCTGGAGTATCTTGGGTGGCCCTTGCTTGTGTTTTCTGCTGAGGATCTCCCAAGATTTCTTTTCTCTCGGAATTGTTTTTTCTTTACCGCTTTCTTTACTCCTCTTCCCTGAGTCTTTCAAGGGTGCCATCTCTTCGTGTGCCTTTGCTGTGTTGGCTCCCACGTGGTGCACTTGGGGGTCAACAGCAGAGCTTCCAGCTCAAGCTTCTGAAGGGGAACCAAGGGGGAAGTGGAGGCAGAGGCCAGGCCACAGACTGTGGTAGAGGGTCAATTTAGGTGTCCCTTATCTTGTTGATTCCCCTGCTGGCTCTGATGTTTCTTCTCTGACCTGGGCTCCCAGAGCTGTGGTCTGAAAGGTGATGAGAGGAGGATGAGCTGGCCAGGTCTGTGCTGCTGCTGGTCACCTGAGCCACACTGTTTCATCATTTGCAGGTCCTTGTGCAAAATAAAAAACACTAGCCATGCAGCTATGTATGAGCCATTTGGCACATAGGCAACTGTGTAACTACTGCAAGTCTACCAAGTTGGATCTCTCCTCCTATGTATATCTTTTGTTGTAACCAGGAGCAGGAAATTTCTGTATATCCCCTCTCCTGGGCAGATGGGGGAGGGGTGCCAGCTAAGGCTATCCTGGCCTCAAGGCAATTAGAAGTGCTTTGGATTATAGAGTGGGCAAGCCCCTCACTTGGAATGCTCAGCAGGGGATGAGAGGCTGCAGAGTCCCAGCTCTGCCACTACATTCAGACTCACACTTCACCTTCTGAACCTTGGCTTTGTTACCAGGGGGATGAAGATAGCTGTCTAATGGGGTGTTGGCAGGTGTGACCAGGGTATGACCTCAATGTCACATGTGTAGAGAGGCTTGGAAGCCAGTCTCTGAGTTTAACCAAGTTACTTTGGGCTGTTTCACGTTCACAGCTCAGTTTCTCATCTTATATGGAGAGAGTAGGGTTGTGCTCAGTTACTGCCTGTGAAGTGCTGAGAACAGTGGCTACCACTTAGGCCCAGCAGGTATTAGCTATTGTTACAGTGTTGCCTACGAACTGGCATGGTGGCATGCATCTGTAATGTTGGCACTTAAGAGGTGGAGGCCAGCCTAGACTACATAGTAAGTGAGAACTTGTCTCAAAACCAAAATGAAAACCAAAACTGTATTGCCTATGAAAGGCAGTCAGTATGTTCAGAGTTGAAAGGAGAAGTTGTGGGGCTGGGGAGATAGCTCCGTGGCACAAGTGCCTGACTGGCAAGTGCAAGGTTGTGAGTTTGAATTCCAGTCCTGCAAAAATAAATAAATAAAAATTAAAAATATGGGGCCCAGCAGGATGGCTCAGTGGTCTAAAGCACCTGCTTAGGAAAGCTTGGGCAGCTGCAGGGACTGAGGTTCCATCCCCGGCACCACATGCTGCGCCAGCCCTGCCCTCAGGGCAAGCTGAGTCGGCCATAAAAATAAATAAACAAACAAGCAAAAGTTCTGAAACAAGAAAAAAATAAAATAAAAAATTCTTTAAAAAATAAAAAATAAAACAAACAAACAAACAAAAAACGAAGGGAGAAGTTGTAGGGAGACACAGTCTAACATGAAACACTAAACCTGGGGACTGCAGATACCCAGATCAAGGCCTCTTAGGTAGAGGTACCCACTTTGTATGGCAACCACGGTACTTCTTACTTTACATGTGCTGGAGGCAGGATGAGTATATTGTGTTGAGTTGGCTTATTTATTTATTTTTTGGTACTGGGAATTGAACTTAGGACCTTGTACTTGCCAGGCAGGTGCTGTGCCACTAAGCTATATCCCTAGCTATTCTGAGTTCATATGTACTTGAAGGGTTATTAAAGAATTTCATGTATGCCTGAAAAAGATTAATTCCTAGATGAATACTAGTTAGATAAGAAATGGGCTTCTTTTCGTCTAGTGCAGTGGTTCTCAACCTTTCTAATGCCATGACCCCGCAATACAGTTCCTCATGTTGCGGTGATCCCAAACCAAAAAATAATTTTTGGCGGCTACTTCAAAACTGTAAATCCAATAAATGACATTGCAGGGGGCCCGGCAGGATGGCTCAGTGGTTTAAAGTGCCTGCTTGGGAAAGCTTGGGCAGCTGCAGGGACCCTGGCACCACATGCTGCACCAGCCCTGCCCTCAGGGCAGGCTGAGCCGTCCTTAAAAATAAACAAACAAAAGTTCTGAAACAAAAAATAAATAAATAAATAAAGGCTGGGCATGGTGGCTCACGTCTGTAATCCCAGCACTCGGAGGCTGAGGCAGGAGGATTGGTGCGAGTTTGAGAACAGCTGGGGCTACAAAAGTGAGCTCAAGGCCAGCCTCAACTGCGTAGTGAGACCCTGTCTCAAAAAGACAAACAAACAAACAAATAAGTAAATAAATAAATAAAATTTAAAAATGACATTTCACCATGGCATAGCATGGGTTTAAATATGTATTTTCCGATGGCTTTAGGCGACCCCTGTGTTTTGGTCGTTCAACCCCTGCGGGGTCGTGATCCACAGATTGAGAACCGCTGGTCTAGTGGCAGCCATCAGATAAGAGAAACCAAGATGGGTGCATACAAGCACATCCATGAACTGTGGAGAAAGAAGCAGTCTGATGTGATGCTTTTTCTTCTGAGGGCCTGTTGCTGGCAGTACCATTAACTCTGCCTTCCATAGGGGCCCTTGCCTCACCTGGCCAGACAAAGCTCACAGACTAGGATACAAGGGCAAGCAAGGGGTATGTCATATACAGAATTCATGTGCACTGCGGTGGCTTAAGGGAACAACTTATGGCAGGCCTGTCCATCATGGTGTTAACCAGCTAAAGTTTGTACAAAAGCCTTGGTCTGTTGTTGAGCAGCAAGCTGGATGCCATTGTGGGGTTCTGAGAGTATTAAATTCTGTGTTGAAGATTCCATATACAAATTCTTTGAAGTTATCCTCATTGATCCATTCCACAAAGCCATTAGAAGAAATCCTGACACCCAGCAGATCACCAACCAGTCCATAAGCACAGGGAGAATTGTAGGCTGCATCTGCAGGCTGCAAGAGTTGTGGCCTTGTAAAAGGCCACAAGTTCCACCATACTATTGGTGGTTCTCACTGCACAGCTCGGAGAAAGCACAATATTCTCCAGCTCCTCTGTTATCATTAATATAAGTGATGTTTGTAAATTCATAACCTAATTTAGGACAAAAAAAGAAATCAGATTTAGGTAACTGTCGTACATGCCTGTGATTCTAGCTCTTGGGGAGATTGAGAAAGATTACAAGTGGAGGACTTTTTTTTAAATTGAAGTGATTCATTTTTTTTATTTTTTAAATTTTTTATACTATGGCTGGGTCAGCCTGCCCTGGGGGGTGGGGCTGGTGCAGCATGAAGTGCTGGGGACTGAATCACAGTCCCTGTGGTTGCCTAAGCTTTCCTAAGCAGGCTGTTTAATTGAGCCCAGATTAGCCAATTTATCAAGACCCTGTGTCAAAAGGGGCTGGAGAGATAGCTCCATGGCACAAGTGCCTTCCTGGCAAGTGCAGGGTCATGAGTTCGAACCTAGGTACTGCAAAAAAAAAAAAAAAAAAGTCCTTTTTCAAAATAATGGCTGGCTGGGGATGTAGCTAAGTGCAAATGCCTTGGGTTTAATTATCAATACTGAAAAAAAGGAAAGAACCTCCCTTCCCTGCCAAAATAGAAGCAAATAGTATACACACAAGTGAGAAGGAAAGACAGGTACAGTGGCATGCACCTGTAATACTCATTACTTGGGAGGCAAGATAGGTTGAAGGCTAGCCTGACAGGCAGGGGAGAGATATAGGTACTTGTTTTCTGGGCCTATTATGGCCAAGCTTTCTAGGTACCAAGCATGTAATGATGAATGGCAGACTCAGCTCTGTCCTCTGCAGTGTCTGAGCCAAGTGGGGACACTAACCTGAGAGGACTGCAGAAGACATTGATAGTCTTAACTCTAGTCTTCAGCAGTGGGAATTGAACATGGAACAGGACAAAGGCCTACAGATGACATAACTTAGGTTAGCTGTCAGAGGAGCAGGGGGTTTGAAGATGAGTGACAAAGCCTAAAGGTTTGGCAGCCCTATGGGCCATGCTGTGGCTTAGAAATTGAACACACTAAAGTTCTAAGCAAGGGTGAAAAATACTCAAATCTATCTTCCAAGAAAAATGTCTGGCTCTCAGTGTGGAGATGGGTTGGAATTGTTGCTATAGTTGAGGTGATTTCCACTATGTTGACAGAGATGAGAACACCGAAGGGCTGAAGGTTTGAGATATTGGGGAGGCAAACTGACTCTTTTCATGGTATTGAAACCAGGCCATATTGTTATCCATCAGGTAACCAACATCAGATCAGTCTATCAGTCCATTAGAGTAGGGTTCACAGGGATCTGCCAGTTTTTGAGGGGAGTGACCAGCCCATTAAAGAATCCCTAGGTGGAACTCAGCTCTCCTAGGATGAGTACTTGAATAAGGCACCTACTCAATTCTCTTGCAGCACTTAAGCGCTCAGACTGGAAACTAGTTAACAAATGACACATGCTAACCACAGGGACAAGGTGGAGAAAAATGCCAATCATAGCCCATCTTCTTGGTTTAAGAGCAGGCATTGTCTGAAAGGTGCATGGGAGCTTGACCTTTGGAGATGGCTTGGTGGTGGTTAGGATGGAGGATCAGAAATATCTGGCTCATCCTCAGGAGTTCCTCTGGATCCCTTCCAGCTCTCACAAATGACTACCCAGTGCTCTAAATACTGACTTTAAGGGGTGAAGTGGTACAGATCAGTTAATCTCAACATTTAATCCATTAGAAAGTTTTTGACACCAGGCGGAGAATATACCTGAAAGCTACTCAGGCTTGTTTCCTTTTTTAAAAATGTATTTAGGACAGGGTCTACAGGGTCTCACTATGTAGATTGGACTCATGATTTTCCTATTTTCAGCCTCCCAGCTGCTGGGATTACAGGTGTGCACTCAGTTTCAATCACCCTCTCAGCTTGCCGCAGAGGTGGGGCCAGCATGGTAAGCCCATGGTCTGCTGAGCTATCATGGCCAGCCATTGTTTCCAAGTTTGAAGCCAATTTGTAACTTTGAGATCTTTCTCAGAAAAACAAAAATATTTGCCTTTAAGTACATACACACGGTGGTTGCAGAAGCAAGTGGCACCTTTTGATACAGCCTAAACAAAAGCTAACAAGGAGACTCAAACTGCCTGGGGGCCAGAGTATTGCTTTCTGCTTCTGTTCTGCTGAGACCACAGCCTAGTATTTTATCAGCTCCCAATTCATATGACCTTCTGACTCATTCTCTCAAGGCATACACAAAATCAGAAAAGGGGCAGCTTTTGTTTTTAAAGCCTTTTTTTTTATTTAAAAACAAAAAACAAAACAAAAAAGCCCAAATCAAAATATTTCCCACTGGAGGCTTTTTTTTTTTTTTTTTTGTCTTTTAAAAATTTTATTACACAAATATCTCCCATTTCCATGTATCAGAGGAAAGATGTTCTTGTTCTTTCTAAAACCAATAGCGGAGAACTTTTAGAAAACAAAACAAAGTCCAACTAGCTTCCCTCCTTCCCTGGCCCAAAATAATGTGTCAAGTGAGATAGTTAAGACTCACCTCATAATGCTTACATTTAAAATTTTTAGCACAACATTGGAGATTTGACTCTAAATCAGCAACAAAAAATATATATTTACAATATTTTCCCATAAAACAAAAAACACAAATCCTTTAAACATAGTGACTTTAGGAGTTTTATTTATGGAGCAGTTATTTTTTAATCACCAAGTGATTTTTATATTATATATATATTTATATATATATATATTTTCTTCCTTTCCTTTGTGGTTTTTTTGCCCCGATGCTTGGAAAGATGGAGGCAGAGGTCTAATCCTGCAATCTGAGGAGGGCAGGCTCTCCTGGCAAGGCTGCAGCTAATAGCAGATGCAGGAAGGTGATGAAACTCCCGGGTTCCTCTGTCCCCAAATAGATACTTGACTTCTCGCCTTGATGTGGACCAAGCCTCACCTCTAAAAACCATCTTCTCCTCAGTCCCATTGAAAAGTAAAACCCAACAGGGGCATTGGTCCATTTGCTGCCATCCTGGGCTCCCTTTTCTGTTGACCAATTCACGTGCACGGTATAAATGCTTATTTCTCCAAGCCAAAAATCAAACATAAAAACCAAAACCCCAAACAAACAGTCAGCTTGGAAACTTCTGTGGATGAAATGTCCCAAAGTCAGAGGCACTCTCCCGGCACAATCCCTGCTCTTGAAGGGGTCTTTCCCCACCTTCCCTTTTATAAAAAGACAACAGAACTTAATCTTCAGTATTTTCCACAGGAGCAACCGAGGGAGAAAAAAAAAAAAAAAAAAAAAGGCAGGAAGCTTCCAATTATAGATCATTAACAATAATATTAATAAGGTTTTACTCAATACCCAGGATTCTTTACAGATAAATTCCCATAACTGAGGCACTCTGGAATAAGTCACTGGCATTTCCTCAAATGTTTCAGCCCCAGACTGCTGGGGCCTAGAGACCAATGAAGGGGCAGAGGGTCACGGGAAACAGACTGCTGTTTTTAAGGTGCAGTCAAAAAAAAAAAAAAAAAAAAAAAAAAAAAAATCAGCGGATTGGAAGAAATAGATACAGTGCCACCCGCTACCAGGACTGTTTCCTCTAAGAAGGCCAGTTAATGCCAGGGTCAAAGCTGGGGTAGGTGGCAAAGAGGATGCCCTCTGCCTCTATTGCTTTGGCAGTGGCAAGGGTGCAGTTGACGTCTCTCCTTAGGGTGGCTCATACTTCAGAGCCCTGGTGCCTGGCTCAGTACCCTCCTCCCTGTAGGTTTAAGAGGAGGAAAGCCTGAGATTGGGCTACAGGAAAGGGACCAGGAAGAGATGAGGCTGGAGAACAAGAAGGCAGGGCAAGGTTGTGCTATCAATCTCCTTAAAGATGGGGAGCAGAGTGCAAATTTGCGTCTCTCACTTAGAAGCTCTTGCCACAGGCTGCTGCTATAGAGCATCTCCTCACACACTTAAATATTGACCCGAAGAAATTCCAACCTTTCCTCTTTTTTTTTTTCTTTAAAGTGCAAAAAGCTCTCTGCTGCCCTAGAGAGAGGATCTTTGGACAGACCGTTCAATGCAAAGCAAAAGGGGCAGCTGATGGGGCTTGACAAAGGGTTGTAGAGTGGGAGACACACTCCCCTCCCTTCCTCTACACACACACACACACACACACACACACACACACACACACAGAGGCACATGCACACCCCCTTTCCACGGCTTTGGGCAGAGGGCAGGTGACTGGCTTTGACCCTTAAGGAACCCCTGACCCTTAAGAGGCACCAGGTCAGTGAGCTGCTGGGGCAATGCACAGGCCTGGGCTTTTGGGGACCACACTAAACCAGAGGCCTGGAGGCAGGTGGGGATTCTGCCAGTCTTGTGCTCCCCTCACCTGACGGGGGAGAAAGGCTGCTCCCTCTGAGGACATGCATCCTAGGAAAGCCCTATTCAGGCAGGAAGGTGGACATATGGAAAAGGGCAGTCAGTGGGAGGCAAGAGAGAGGGAAATGAGATGGTGCCTGTCTCAGAATCTGCCTGGGTAGCAATGAAATAGGGGTGTCCCTGGGGTACAGTTCCAGCTCCTCTGAAGGGCATCAACCCCAATAAGTGCAATAAGGACCTCAGAGAAACTATTGGGAAAGTCAGGGGCTGGGTGGATGGATGGAGTATACTGTATTACATGAATGAGCACAAACGCTGGACAGCATCAAGCTCAGGGAGAGGAAAGGAAGGCGAGCACAAATGTGGGCACAAGGCTTCTGACATCAACAGCACCAGTGGGATCTGCTGGGCCTGGCATTCTTGGGGCTGCTGGCCCCTCCTGCGGAAGCCGGGAGAGTATGACAGAGGAGAGACATGCACTGGACACCACAAAGAGAACCTGGCTGTGGAGGCAGGACTGCTTTCTTCCCTGGAGTCTGCTCTGAACCAGGCACTGCTGGGGCCACAGGTGGGGAAGAGGGGCCCAGAGCCTGGTGCAGGTGAAGGCTGTTATGAATCCCCCAAATGGAGAGCCCAGCCTTCTGGCAGGTGAGCAAGTTAACAGGCACCACAACAGCACAGCCTGTGCTTTCCTTCCCCTCACATCAACTGCAACTCCCTTTTCCTTGGGAGGGAGAAGAGCAGGGTCATAAGTCTGGTGTTGTCCACCTTCTCTACCCCACCTGTGGGAGAAGAGCTCAGGGACAAAAGAGCAGAGAGGGTATGTGATGCTGGCCTCAGAGCCCGTGCAGGGTCAGGGAGAGGCTCTCCTCAGTGGGGAAAGCTAGGGAAGATCCATTTCCTGTTCAGTTCAGAGTGGGCGTGTCTTAGCTAATCTTCTGTATCAGCTTCTCATCAGACAGGCAGTAGAGGCTGTTGATGGACAAGTCTGAGATGAAGTGCTCACAGGCTTTTCGAGTGATCTGCTTGCATCCTCGAAGGTCAATCAGGGTGACATTGGCAATGCGCCGTAGATAAATCAGGGTCTGGTCTGTCAATTTATTGCAACCTGTAGGTAAAGTGGCCATGAAGTCAGAGCTCACAAACACAGTGCTACAGATGCTCTCCTCTACCACTCAGTTGCCCCTGCTATCTTCCCCCAAAATACTAAATAAAAATACTTAGCCCCATGATTACCTGCCTCAGAGACTAGACTCTCTTGTTGCCTCACTCCTGGCACCACGGATATCAAACACAAGAGCTGACCCAACTGCAGCTGGACGGTGGCCATCCATGAGGGCATTTAACTTTAGTTCTTTTTTTTTTTTAAATATACCAGGGATTGAACTGAGGACACTGCTTGCCGGGCAAGCACTTATTTCACTGAGCTATCTCCCTGGCTCCTTAACTTTAGTTCTTATCTCTCTCCAAGAGTTAAAATGGTAGAAACGGCTCAGTCAACTGATCTCAAATCTTTTTTTTTTTTTTTTTTTTCTTTCTGATAAAGTTCTAGGAAGATCTGGGACCTCCAGGAAGCAGGAGGCAGGAGGCAGGAGGCAGGGGTACTCCTGAGCATAGAAAACAATAGCAGCATACCTGCCATATTGAGCTCTGTGAGGGAGTAACGAGTGGAAGACCCAACAGCAGTGAGCAGATTGGAGGACTGATCTGTAAGGTGGCTGCAGTGACTGAGGTCAAGTCGAGACAGGAGAGGCATGTGGCGAATGATGAGGCGAAGTGTGGCATCTGTGATGTCAAGGCCTGCCAGTCGGAAGTCAGTCATGTTTCGGAGCTTGCTGCGATTGTCCTGACCTGCATAAACAAGAAAAAAACCTAGATCAAAACTCTTAATTTTCTGGGGCCTGGCGGGATGGCTCAGTGGTCTAAAGCCCCTGCTTGGGAAAGCTTGGGCAGCTTTAGGGACCACAGTTCAATCCCCAGCACCACATGCTGCGCCAGCCCTGCTCTTGGGGCGGGCTGAGCCGGCTACAAAAATGAGTGAATAAACAAAGGTTCTGAAACAAGAAAAAAAAAAAATAAATAAAATTAAAAAAACCAACCAAACAAACAAACAAAAAAAACCTCTTAATTTTCTAATACAACTCCAAAACTTCAGGCAGCATCTTTTCTTACTGGTCAAGCCCCTTTGATGGGGCGTAGCAGAACTGCCCATGCTCAATCCTGCCTTCTAGGCATAAGCAGCACGTGGGGGCAATTCTAGGAAACCGGACAAGTTTTTTCTCCCCAGAGCCACATTATGCCTCACGTTACATGGGTATGTATGGAATACTCCTCCCCTACCTACAGCTCCATGTTTTTCAAGACTATCTTGGCAAGAGCGTTTGACATTCCATCTCAACCATGAAGCATTTTAAACCTTCCTCTCCGAGCCCCAAATTCCACTGACCCACAGGATGGACTCTTCAGTTGTAGGTAATTATCTGCTTAGTAATAAGTTAAGTTTTATTGCGATATTCTCATTTTATACTCTTCTTTCACAACTTCAATTTTGAGATTACCTCAGATCAGATCTGTGGAAAGCCAAAACTATCTGAAGACAAGCACAAAGAAATAAGGTCCAGAACATACCTGGCTTATCAGCTGATGGAGTCAGCAAGTCCCGAATCTGAGGGTCTTTAATTCCTACTGCCCACCGAAGATCAAGGGTCCTGAGAAGGGGGCAGCTGGAGGTGCTAAGGGCAGAGACTGCAGACCAGGAACAACCTGCTAGGAGGAGGTCTTTCAATCCTGCAGTGGATAGGAAGAGAGACGAGCAATGTACTCTACTAGCACATCCAAAGTCTCAATTATCAGCCAACTATAACAAAGTGAATGGATTTAAGCTAATGGGATAGAACCATGTCCTAATAATCAAGTTCAAAGATGTCTATGATACCCTATGTTATATCTAGCTTTGTTGTTAAAACTGATTGCTTAGCTCCTACCAGAGCAATGTAGAAATGATTTCTTCCTGTCTTTGTAAGACTTCAAAAAATGTCCAGTGGCTTACAAGGTGCTAATCACAGTACACCTGACTCTAGTTTCCCCTTCAGTGGCTGTGCTGAGACCTGCAGGGTTGACAGCAGCACCTTATCCCATTCTTTACAGTCTAATGCAGTCACTGTTCCAGTGATGGCCCCAGGAAAATCTCCTGGTAAGCAGAAAGGCAACAATGGCTTGGGACTGCTGACCTAAATGGTCCTAAAGCAATTTTAAGAAGCACTCTCAACAGCACAGCTTACTTACCTGGCAGCCTATTGACCAGCCATGTGAGCTGCTTCTTGGAGATATTGGTCCAACTGAGGTCAAGACTAACTGGCTGCCTCTTGATGATACCACTGAGTGCCTGTGGTACAATGGCCTTACATCTACTCAAGTCAATTTTTGTCCAAAGTCTCTTGTCACAGCACCTAACAGAATGAAAGAGAACAAGCTGTCAGCAATTCAATATCCCTGTCAATGGAGCTCCCACCAGAGACTTTTAGAGGCTTTTAGAAAAGGCACAACACTTAAGGGTCACTTCCGTACATTGTTCTTTAGGAGTAACAAGGATCATACCCTGGGATTTTGTGCTTCAGTATTGACAAAAGCTTGTCCTATAGCAACTAAACACTTTACAAACCTGTATGTATCATAGAGCAGAACTTAACAGTTCACACTGACTTCCTCTGAAGGGGTTGAAAACAGCGCAAGTGTTCTCCGCTATATGTAACACCTTCAATTACATTAAGCAATATAGATCTTACTGAAAGGTACATAAAGGATAATTGAGCAACAAGTGGCTGCCCAAGATGCAGGATTCTACTCTATACTTCCACAATATGCCCCAATTTAATTTAAGCTCATTACTGCTTAGAGCCCAAATAGACTCCTTATCAGGTCTTGAGCCTTTGCTTATCTTTTGGTTTCTGTGTCAGTGCTAACTTGACATTTTCTAGTCAGTTCAGTCCAGAAATGAAAGGGACAGCCTGCCTTCCCACTGCAATCTACAGATCCACATGTCACAAACTACACTGTACATGCAGGCTTTCATTTAGTGTTATACAGTTCTTCCCCTGAGGCCAGCTTACAGTTTGGCTGGGGTGGGGAAACAGCACATAACCAGTGTCTTTATATGTCACAACCTGGGAACTTACGGGTTTTACCAGGGAGGCCCACTAACTATAAAAATATTAAAAGAGAATCCAGGTTCATCACACATTAATTCTTTTTTTTTTTTTTTTTTTCTGGTGGGACTGAGGTTCAAACTCACGACCTTGCACTTGCCAGGCAGGCACTTGTGCCACGGAGCTATCTCCCCAGCCCCCACACATTAATTCTGACTTGGGAAATAAACATGTACTGGCAGAATATAGGTCTTTAAAGACTGACAAAATTTCACCAAACTTCTATGGCAAGAGCAAGTTGCTAAATAGAGAGTAAAGAACAGGAGGGGTGTTCAAACTTGAACAGTCTCTTGTAGGTCTTGCAAGAGTACACTGTTAGATCTGCGCCACAGAATCTACAGTTTTTCCTTTTTAGTGGGCATGACTGATAGTGGACCTAGGGTTTTTACACTGAGCTACATACATTCCTAGCCCCTTTTTATTTTGAGAAGGATCTAAGTTGTTATGTTGCAGACTGGGCTTGAACTTATAATCTGTTTTAAGTCTCCTTCAGTGCTGGGATTACAGGCATGTGGTACCACACAGGTTCAGAATTTGTATTTTCAATTATTTCATAGGGAGATACCCATGGCAGGATGCTACATGTTGAGCACTGTAACAGGGTGTGACCCAGAGATAAAGGATATATCTTAGAGCTTAAGGTAGAACCCACAATGCCCAACACAAAGCTTTGTTCATAACCAATATGGATTTTCCCTCTTTTATTTATTTGCTGAATATTTATTTATTTATTTATTTATTTATTTATTTATTTATTTATTTATTTATGTCTTTTTCAGACAGGGTCTTGCTATGCAGTTCAGGCTGGCCTTGAGCTCACTTTTGTAGCCCAGGCTGGTCTCGAACTCACACCAATCCTCCTGCCTCAGCCTCCCGAGTGCTGGGATTACAGGTGTGCACCACCATGCCCGGCCGATTTTCCCTATTTTTTTTTTTTTTTGTGGGACCAGGGTTCGAACTCATGACCTTGCACTTGCCCAGCAGGCACTTGTGCCTCGGAGCTATCTCCCCAGCCCCTTTCCCTCTTTTAAATGTGTTAAACTTGAGAAATAATTGATTTCATGAACAAGGACAGCTAAGTCTTAGAAAGCTTCACAAGTAATGGTGAAAGGAATCCTCATTCAGGTTGGAGGTGCTGAGAATCAAAAATTATGTAAGATTATAAACTTCTCAGGGGCCAGGGAGATAGCTCAGGGGCACAAGTGCCTGCTTGGCAAGTGCAAAGTTCTGAGGAGTTCAATCCCCAGCGCCCCTACCCCCCCAAAAATTCTCAAATTCACTTTGGAAAGCATGCCCATTTCTCTGATGATTTTTAGGTGTAGCCATTTCTATGTCAGCAAAACTGTAAGATGACTAGCATACCAAAGAC
This sequence comes from Myocastor coypus, assembly GCA_004027025.1. Classification (NCBI taxonomy): domain Eukaryota; kingdom Metazoa; phylum Chordata; class Mammalia; order Rodentia; family Myocastoridae; genus Myocastor; species Myocastor coypus. The sequence continues at coordinate 45,205 of PVJA010011405.1, forward strand.
TTTCAACCACCAGCATATGAGTCAAACCATGTGTGTTATGACTTCGGCCTATAAGACTGAGGATTTGGTATAGTATACTAGTCTATCTCCCAAATTAGATCCCTCTGCTAAACAAAGAGTTGGGCAACACAGCAAGGAGATAAGGCAAAGGGTTAAATTCTCCTAATGACATCTACAGACATAATGGGCCATGTCTGTAACAGCACTTAAAACATGAAAAATGGAGTCCACTGATTTCCTTACACATCCTAGAAGAGAAGCCTTCAAATGCTAATGTGTATTCTCATACACAAGACCTGCTACCTACTCCCCCTCCCCTATTCTTGACCCCCTGTATCTCTGCTCACCATTTATACCATGTCTTGCACACTCGCATACATTCACAAAGTTCTCTGCGGCTGAGGTAGCGGAAGACAGACATCCAGACCTCCCGCTGCATCCAGCTTTCGTCTCCATCCTGAGCCCAACTGCCCCGGCCATTCAGCCTGGCTGCACCCCCCTCCTCTGCACTGTCATCTTCCTCCTCCTCCTCCTCCTCTTCCTCCTCCTCTCCCCCCAGCCCCTCCTCATCCCCACGCTGGGGGGTTCGGGCTGGACAGTGCTGTACTAGCACACGTGGGGAATGGCGAAGATTGGCAGAGGAGGCCGTGATGGCCTGCAGCTTAGGTACAATGGATGTCCCGTGGAGCTCTTTGGTAGGCCTCTGTAGCGTGACAGTGAGGTACGATCCCCGGATCTTGGCTTTCTCAACTTCAGACAGCTCCTTTTTGCCGCTGGGATTGTTCTCCTTTTCCCGTACCATGGTGCGCTCTGTGGCTTGCAGCCGCAGCAATTGCCGCCGTTTGAAGCGTTCATCACGGCTGGCACTGTGGTGGTCGCTGGGGCCAGCCCCAGGTGATGACCGAGTCACCATACCCCGGGGTGAAGCCGGGTCGTGGATGAGCTGCAGCATGGAAGTGGGTGAATGGGGTGGGGGCGTAAGGGGCTCATCACAGCTCCGCAGGGGCCGCAGGACTTTGGCTTGCACAGCTTCTTCATCACTCTCTTCCATTTTTCGCTTCTGCAAAATGTGCCAGAAAAGCATCATCAGTGCTTCTTTTTTTCCAAATCCTCTAAACTGACTGGGTGAGCCTAAGATTGGTCACTGCTGCCAGAGGGACTCTTCCTCCGAGCCTATAATTCAGACTTTGCAAAGAATGGCAACAGAACTCATGCCTACACCAGGGAACACTGATTATGGAACAAAAGTCAATTTAATAGGCCACTTGGGAAACCCATCTGTGACCAAAAGATTGTGTTCAAGTAGAGTGAGATCTGAATATGGGCTGCTTGATTCTATACTTCATCTTATCCATTTCTTGCCCCAACTTCTGGCTAATTCCCTACAAAAAATATTGTACAGTCTACCCTGGCAGAATCTAACCATTTTAAATCTTATCTCTCATTCAGCTCTTTTACTCAAGTGATATGTTTATTAGTGGTAGAAGAAAAACAGCCCACAAAGCAGGGGCTGAGAGCAGCAAATGCCACTGATTTTTAGCTCTCCAGCATTTCAGCTTGACTTTTCCAGCTACAGCTTCTATTCCCCACTGATGTGACAAAGCAGAATGAGAATCTTGACGAGAAACTGCACCACTGCCAAAGGATCTGCTTAAGATCACAGTGAGGAACTCCACATAAAGCTACAACTCCTTCTGTGGTACCTGTGCTCACCAGACAGTTGTTGTTTCCTGGAAATCACTTTGGCTACACTGTGACAAAGCCCAGTCAACTGCCTGGAGGAACCCTATCAGCAGTTCAAATTTTCCTCAAGGAGATACTTCATGTTCCTAACTAATATCCTTGGGCTGTGTTCTTTTTTTCTCCTCATACTTTTTGGTCACATGGTTGGGAAAGAATAACCTAGTTGTTGGCTTTCCCAACATACAGGTATTAGAAAGCAACTGAAATAGCATGTATGGGGCCGGTGGGATGGCTCAGTGGTCTAAAGCGCCTGCTTGGGAAAACTTGGGCGGCTTCAGGGACCCCGGTTTGATCCCCGGCACCACATGCTGTGCCAGCCCTGCCCTTTGGGGTGGGCTGAGCTGGCCATAAAAATGAGTGAATAAACAAATAAAGGTTCTGAAACAAGAAAATAAATAAATAAATAAATAAATAATAATTAAAAAAAAAAAAAAGAAAGAAATAGCATGTATCAATCCATGTGCTGCATCAAGGGATGCCAGCCCTCAATACCAGCAGTGAGGACAAATGTAGAAGTCACTAGTCTAAGAATTTGGAATGAGAACTTTAGCACTAGTGCATTCACAAAACCCTTGCCCTCAAAGACATTTAAACTATAACTTCAACTACCTCAGTGCTCAAATGGAAGAAATAAACAGAAGCTAAGGAAACTCCCTTATGTCCCCTTCCCTACTCTAATAGAGGGTCCTTGGAAGACTGACATGAGGCCAGCTGTCTCCGCTTGTATGTGCCCTTAGCACGCTTTGGCTTGCCAGCCTGAGTAACCAGACCCCCTTTTAGATATTAACATTAGTAGTGACCAGTAGGCCAGCAATCTTAGTTGTCCTGCTCAGGGCATGAAGCTGGCCCCCAACCTCTCTAGGGGAGGGGCTGCCTCTGAACAACGCATCTAGGCATGTGGGGTGGAGTGAGGTCTGGCAGTGAAGATGACAAAAAATGCAAACCTGCTTAACTGGAAACTCCAGTATGGGACTCCAGTATTTAAGGGTAAACTCAGGCCATTGCCTATCCTATAGTTACACTCCTCAGGAGATACATACCTTATTTCCCCCCCCCCAACAGTCCAGCTGTGGTTCCCCTCTAGTACCCCAGAGTACAAAAGGACTTAAAGATCCCAAGTGCTATGGTATTTAGAAATACAAAAACCAAACCAAACCAAACCAACAACAAAAAATACTAAAAACTCTGTATGTAACCAAAAGTAAAAAAGATACCATATTAAAAAGAACTTCCCTGAATCAAACCCAGTGAACACTGTTGGAAAGGCAAAATGTATTGCAGTTTCCCAGGTTGAATACCTTTTTTTCCTGTCACAAAAGACATCACTGTGGTTTCCTTACCTGGGCTTTCTCTGAGCTGTCCTCCTGGTAACACTTTGGACATTCCCAGCAATTTGGCAATTCCTCATTAAGTAAACCCTCTCCATCCATCTATAGGCAGACAGAGATAATTAAAGTTAGTCTCTTTTGCCTTTGTTATACACTAACACAGGTGAAAAGCAATTTTCACAGGGGAAGCAAATGGAAAGCTATTTGGTTTCAGATGACACTAATACCTATTTGCAAAGGTGGAAAACTGGCTATCCTCATCAATTACTTGTCAAATGCAGGCTACAGGAGTAGTCTTTGCTAGGTGTGGTGGCACACACCTGCAATCCCAGCACTCCAGAGAATGAGGCAGGAAGATTACTGTGAGTTTCAGACCAACCTGGGATATGAAGTGAGCTCAAGGCCAGCCTGAACTGCATAGTGAGATCCTGTCTCAAAAAAAAAAAAAAAAAAAAAAAAAAAAAAAAAAAAAAAAAGGGGGGGGGGGGATAAAATCATGTGTATTTTACAGGGTTGTGGTAAGGACTAAATCTGTTGTTTTTCTGAGATATGGTCTCACTATGTAGATCAGGTTGGCCTGAATGATCCTGCCACAACCTCCTGAATGCTGGGATTACAGGTGTACACCACCATGCCCAGCCCTACACACACACACACACACACACACACACACACACACACACACAATTTTGACATAGGGTTTCACAAACTGAGGACTCCTTCAATGTTAGGTGACAACATTAAGACTATTCTAATATGTAACTATGGAGCCGAGGGTTCACAATACTTAGCTAGGGATGGTGGCAGCTTCCTGTGACAGGTGTCCCACCCTTCTGTTGCTCTATGACTCTCCTCACCTGGAGGCAGCCAGGATGAACAATCTCATTGCAGATACAGCATTCCATGAGTTTCTTCTCAAAGTCCTGTGTCTCTTCATTCTGATCTACTTCTCCACAAAGGGAACATGTGACTGAGTGAGGCAATCTGGGCTACAAAAGGACAAAGACAGAGACTAAGAGAATAAATTTAAATCTTCACTATTTCAGTTTTCCTTTAAAAACAAGTGATTTGATTCTTGTAATTTAGTAATTAGGGAGCACTGAGGTTAGAGATGGGATTTTTGGTAGAAAAAAATGGGGAAGATCAGGGGACTCAACCGCCTGAGAATTGGAAACCAAGAGACTCACTTTTAATTGTCTTGCTCTTAGGATACCTAGTTCTTCTAGTTCATTTAAAGAAGGGATGGTTGGGGGCCCTGCAGGAGGGCTCAGTGGTCTAAAGCACCTGCTTAGGAAAGCTTAGGCAGCTGCAGGGACCGCAGTTCAATCCCCGGTACCACATGCTGCGCCAGCCCTGCCCTGAGGGCAGGCTGAGCGGGCCATAAAAATAAAAGTTCTGAAACAAGAAAAAAATAAAATAAAAAATTAAAAAAAAAAAAATAAAGAAGGGATGGTAGGCAAATGATTTGCCCTTCAGATGCTAATTTTTTTTTTTTTTTTTGCGGGACCAGGGTTCAAACTCATGACCTTGCACTTGCCAGGCAGGCACTTGTGCCTCGGAGCTATCTCCCCAGCCCCTTCAAATGCTAATCTTTTGTTTAAAAATTAGGTAGGCCAAAAGATTATTTTTAGTACTAGACTCTTTCTGAATCCAGGGGGAGGAGGATAAAATGATTGAAGTCTAACAGAGCATAACTTCTCAGCTTTGAGGTCTCTGGTTCTATAACATTTGTATTCTAGTCCCTCTGGCACCGGTACCCCTCCCCCATTATCTTTACCCAGCAAAACACTCACTGCCAAACACTGTCGGAGGACACAGGACTGTTTCATGCGTCCAGGTCCCCCAAATTTCTTCATGTCCCTGCAGTAATGGCAAACACCACACTCTCCTTGCACACAGGCTTTGCATTTCCGACAGCGCACTCTTCTCCTCCTGGCTCCTGACACAATGGGGGAGGCAGCTGCAGGCCTCACAGGTGTTAGCCGGGGAGCTGGCTTCATAGTGTGAGGCTTTGTGATAGGGATGGTTGGAACCCGCACCTTTGGCCGGCTGGGGAATTTAAGCTGGAAAGAGAAAGCAGTGAGGTCAACCATATCAAATTGCTTTAAGATTGCAGAGGGTAGATTACAAGACAGTATACCTAGCTCAGAGCTCTGCAAATATGTCCTGTGGGCAAATCTGCTCATTGCCTGTTTTTATAAATAAATTTTACTAGAACACTGCCATGCTCATGTGTTTATATATCATGTATGGCTGTATTCATGCTACAATGGTAAAACTGAGGGAAGCTATACCAAAGCTGAAAGTATTTGCCATCTTGATCTTATAGAAAAATTTGTCAGGGCCTATTCTAGCCCTTTGGTCTATCACGTTAAGTTACACCCTTTTCATTTTGCAGAACTGTAAGATTTGTCTATCCCTGAAGATTTCTGGGTAAGTGGCATATACTCAAAGTCACCCCAGGGGCCCTCTACTATTTCCTTATTCTGACAACACAGAACATGCTCCAAAATAAACAGGAAGGCAAACTACTCAAGGGTTAAACTGGTCTTGTTCATTTCTTTACCTCTCTGAATCCCAGAAAATGAGTTGGTACACAGTAGATATTCCAATTAAAATTTAAGTATGGAACAGATCTCTCAGATATGTTTATAATTTAAGTACATGCATTTTACCTTGCTAATGACCTTTTCAAGGACAAGGAGAACATCTTTTATTTAATTTCCTACCGTGTCTTAAAAGACTTTTCCAACACAAAATACTCAACAGTAGCCAAAAATGACTACTGTTCTGAGGCAGTCCTATCTGGCCAAGAGGGACTTGCCACTTACAAAGGTGAAGTGGTCCTACTCTGTCTGTATAACGACCCATGCAATGTGATGGCTTTACAAACACCACAGAATGGTCTAATTTATCTACTAAAATCATGGCCAGGATCAGAATGCTATCATTTAACAAAATGATGAAAGGATGATATACTAAAAACTCATAGTGAGCACTTTGATTCGTAGCTGACATTAGCAGATGTGTAATTCTTTTCAATTCTATACGGAAAAGTCCCAATGAGGGTGAATCCTAAGAGTGTGGTCCCATTATAAGAAAGAAAAACTCATCTTTGTCTTATTTTAACTACTTTTAAGTCATTGTCTGTGAGGATAACTGAGTCAGCATGTCAGAAGCATAGGGGCTGATCATTTTGGTCACAAATGTACAACTTGGCATTTGAATCTAAAGGGAGATTTTGCAGTTTGAGAATTCCTTTAAGACAGTCACCCCTAAAAATAGCCAGTTACCTTGACCTAAGAGGACAAAGCTGAGGAATAATTTCTGTCAGTTTGTAACAAAGTGCCAAAAGCTGTATAGTTGTTCTTTTCTTCCTGGAATGGTAATGATTAGCTAGCAAAAGGCTTAAGCAGCTTGAAGATCAAGCAGAAGAGTTTCTTACCTTATCCCTTTTTGGCCACTGTACTATTGGGACTCCAGTGAGGGCTAACTTGGGATCACTACTGGCAAGTTCCTCCAGCAAAATCTAAGGGCAGGGTAAGAGAGAAGGAAAAAGTAAGGCATGATAAACACAGTGCCAACTACTCCCAGCAGAAGCCAAACACTCAGCCTCAGTACCCTCAACAACGCCATGGGATAGAACAGGCTAGCGACTGTTTTCAGACTTATAAATGAGGAAATCAAAGATGAAAGAGAAAACTCAGACTACTATAGTACTATCAAGACTTCAAACTTACCTTTGTACCCAACTCTTTTACTTGTGTACTCAAGCTAACATTTACACTAAAGCAACTAGCTACTGTGGCAACAAAGTGTTACTTATCATGTAGTTCTATACATGACAGTAAACTATGTTGTCTCAAGTGTTGCCTTCATTTTGCAGACTGGAGCAATACTGCAGCAAAGTAACTGGCTAACACTGAGTAAGTAGCAGTGTTTCTTTTCTTTTTCTTTCTTTCTTTTTTTTTTTTTTTTTTGTGGAATCAGGGATTGAATTCAGGACCCTGCACTTGTCAGGCAAGTGCTTATTCCACTGGGCTATCCCCCTGGCCCTAAGTAGCAGAGTTTTAATGTTCTGATTTGACAGTAGAGTTTTATTTATCTAATAAGGTTGTTACAGAATCTCAATCTCTCAAGTGCGCGCGCGCGCGCGCGCACACACACACACACACACACACACACACACACACACACGGAGTCAGCTATTTGCCTTTCTTTGTTTTCTTTTCTTTTTTTTTCATGACCTTGCACTTGCCAGGCAGGCACTTGTGCCACAGAGCTATCACCCTAGCCCCTGCCTTTATTTCTATTAGTGGAGCAGCTACAGTCTTAGCGGTGAGGGCAATACTTATGACTTTAATCAATCAAAGTTCAGTAACTTAGGAACAATGCTACAGTAATAAACTGCCATTTAAGTTAATCACACTAGCTGTTATTTTGAGACAAACCTTTCACTTTTTCCACAGAAATTTACAAAGCCTAAACTGTCTAGAAGAATGAAAGTCCCTTTTCTCTGACCTCAGGACCCCTAAAATAACACACAGAAGAAGAAAAAAGCAAATCTGGAGAACAAGATACATTTGCCTTATATGTGTAGGACAGGAACTGTTTCAGCCAAAAAGTAAACTTTAACCTAGACAAGTTGGCATGCCTGGGGCTTCTTCAGGACTTTTAATTATTTTTATCCTTAACTTGATCACTTCCAAATCCCAGAGTTGGACTGAAAACACCTTTCAACATCCCAAGAAGCTCTCCTAGTTTCTAGATGCCTCATACCTTCCCTCAAACTGATCTGCAGTCATTTTATTTACTTTAAGTTGCTATGGCATCCTATTCTGGAACCTCCAGTTAGCACCATACTGTGTAGGGGTGATGAGGCGGGGTGTGGTGCCACGTGGGACAAGGCTCTCTAGTCAGGTTTTCTAATCAGCCCAGGGTGAAAAATTTGGGCTCATTTAAAATATGCACTAGGGAGTGCACTGCTCCCCTCCCCCTTTCACACTGCTGAAGAGTAGGACTCTGCCCATTTCCTTTGCCAGAGAACTAAGCTGTCCACAAACAGGGACTTTCCACTTTCAGTAAAAGAAACTGCATCAAAAGATTTGCAATTCTTTAAAAGAGTAGAAAAGGGACTTAACTGTTCATCAAATGCAGTCTAATTCTACCTGTACGACTTTTGTGGGTGCCACGGTGAAGGGTAGGTGGAAAAACTGTGTTGGTGGTGTGTGCGTGGGGTGGGGGGGGCAGCTGTTCACACATACATGGCTGTTACTGGGGTATGTGTGGGTGTGGAGGGAAATGCAGATTTCCTTCCAAGCCTTATTTCGCTAAGGCCATTCAAGCAAGCACGCCCTGTTTTCATCAAAAAAGGCAGACTCAAGCTGAGGCCCTACAAGAAACCATATAAAGAAGCCACCACCCCTTACCAGAGGGGTTTGGGATGGGGGAGCGGGGGTGGAGTGCAGAAAGGCTGCCGCCTATCTCGCTAGGCTCTAGGCATTCAGGCGAACATTCAAATATAGGCCCACACCCCACAGATCAGAGGAAGAGAAAGAAAACATAAGGGTCTGGGCAAAAGGGAAAAGCATTCCCAAAAGCAAAGCGATCCAGTTTCAAAGCATATTCCACCAGTGAGGGAACAAGTGCAATGATGGCTCAGCAACACCAAGTAACATAAGCATTGTCCTGGACTTGCCTGTCAGGCAGCTCTTCTGCTTCTTTGCTGAGACAAAGTCCCTACAGTAATACACACCCCAAACCAGAATGTATTTGCCAACTGATTGCCTGACCTTGCGTTTCTCGTCGCTCTGGAGCTGCTGAGGCTCTTGGGTGAAGTTTCCCCACCGTCTTTGTTTTGTTTTCTGTGTTGGAAGTTGTGCGGAAGAAGTTTGGTTTTCTGCCTTTAGGAAAATCCCGATTTACTCGAAAATTCTGAAATCTCCCAGAGGACATAAGGCAGGGCAGTCGGCTCTAATCCGTCAGGCTACCCAGAGAGAGCAGTGTGCAGTGCTCTAAGCTCCTTCTCCGAGCCCTTCAGCTCAGTCGTGGCTTCCTGTGCCTGTGAACAATGCTGCTGCGTCACCCACATGCAGCTCCCAGAAATGCTTTGCAACGGAAGATGGCAGGAGGGGGAGCTGAGCTCGAGTGAGCTAGCCAGGCAGAGGGCCCAGCCGTTCTGCTGCAGCGCTGGAAGAGGGTGTGTTCAGTCGCAGCTCTTCTCCTCAGTCATTGGAGGAGGCACTGCTGGGAGGGAGCTTGGCCCGCCCAGTCTCCCTCCCTCTACCACCGCAACAGGAGAACTCAGGGCCAGCCCTTAAGGGCTCCCGGTGGTGGCTGACTTCAGAAAGCGCCAGCAGAAGGGAAAGCTTTAACCCATTCTGCTTAGGTGGCACAGCCCACATTTGTCCTTGTCTCAGTCTACGACCTTCTCCTCAGGGTCACTTGTATTTTTTTTTTTTTTTTTCGTCTTTCTGAGACAAGGTCTCTGAAATGCAGTTCAGGCTAGCCTTGCATTAACTAAGTTAAGTAGCTCAGGCTGGTCTTGAACTCCCAAGGATCCTTCTGCTTCAGCCTCCTGAGTGCTAAGATTAGAGACATATGCCACCTCACCTAGGGATCAACCCCCCCCCACCCCCCCACCCCCGTACTGGGGATTGAACTCAGGACCGTGTACTTGCTAGGCAAGCA